>JBBPBX010008595.1:5074-28342 GCA_038048925.1 Garcialebias charrua
CTATACCCCCTAGGTCCAAGACATGTACCTGCTCCCTACATGGGGCAGCCCACATCCAAACCCAGGAGGTAGGCCCATTCATTCTGGGGTGGAGAGTAGCAGACATCCAAGATCCGGCCCACCCCGCGCCCTGCCGACAGGACAGGACAGGACACCCGAGTCCAAGCAGCCCCAGGGGGAGCGCACTGCCAGCCCCGCCCACGGCGAACCCGCAGGCCCCGAACCCCCCCACACCCCAGCACAACCCCTGACGGCCCACCCCCAGAATGTCCGCCAGGCAACCAGGGGGGTAAGAGAAAAATAAATAAATAATATATATATATATATATATATATATATATATATATATATATATATATATATATATATATATATATATATATAAATAAATACATAAATAAATAAAATTGAAATTAACAAATCAAGACCCCGACACACACACCCCCGTCCCCAAATGTACTGTTGGTGAGTGTTGTTGTAAAGTGTACTTAAAAGGGAAAGAGAAGGAGCAAAGGCTGGCATTGTACCAGTTTCCCCTCCACTCCAACTCTAACCCAGGCCCTTATTGTCTAAATGCATAATGTTGAGTGAGCATAGGCATGGGGGCGAGATTGATGTCATCCCGCCACCCATAACCATAGTGCTCATTCCATTCCCTATATGTGACTTTTATGAGGATGTTTATGAATGAATGTCTAAAGTGTATATAAAATTGAGTCCCAGGTGTTCTGAACAACAGAGATGTAAAACCATTGCAGCACACCCGAGACTCAAATTCCCTACATGTATTAATTTAAGATGAAGAGGGCGGAGGTGCGTGGTGAGGGATGGGGAGAAAATATCTGCAGGAACAATGGCCCTCATTCACGAACCGTTCATACGCACAGATTTATTCTTAAACTGTGCGTACGAGTGATTTAGGATCATTTGCGGCATTCAACAATGTTTTCGTATCCTACGATTTTTTTCAGATACGAACAAAATTTACGAGTGGTCCGGACCTGTCGTATATTTTAGGAGCGTCAGTCTGCTGTCATCCAGACGGAATTTCTCCACTAATAACTTCATATTTCGTTATTTAGAAAATATTTAGAGTTTAAAAAAGTCACGCACCACAATTGGTCTTGACAATAGGTTCTGTTTGAAGTCGAATTATATTTTTAAATGTAATAATGACTAACGGATTAAAGTATTTAAATTAAAATCAATTTGTTATCAATGCCGTTTTCTAACACTACAATATTAATATGAAGATCTCAAACTAAAACCAACTTAAATTATGAATTAATTTAAGTTTAATTTGTCTCGGTAACGCAGACTTCGGTAACGCAGACTTTAGGTTGACCTCCTCCTGTCGCAGTCATAGCTGTCAAATAGCTCAATCAGTAAAGCGTTGCGTCGCAGTGCAGAACTTTATGGGTTCGAGTCCCACATGGGACAACGTTTTTTTTTCTCCTTTTAATTCATTCCAGATTTAAAAAACACAAGAAAACTATTTACAATACAACAAGAAATGAAGCATAAAGTCTTTTTAATCTGGAATGAATAAATAATCTAAAGAAGGAAGGAAAAAAAAATAGGCATACCTTGTGGGAATCGAACCCACGAAATCTCGATAACAGTGCAATGTTTTAACCAGTTAGCCACCAGTACACATGTATATTTTAAGGTCCACATTTATTATAAACAAACATTCTTTGGCATTAGTTGGTCATTTACTCCCATGAGTGACGCTGCTAATAAGGACAGATTTACTTTTCTCGATCAAGGAGAGCAGAACTTCAATCTCCGCACCGGTAGAGTTCTTCTTTTTTACTTTTCGCTGTCATTTTATGCACAAACACGTTTTGCCTCCGAGGCAGGAAACGTAGCCTTATATGGTGTTTTGAGGGGTGGGAATTATGTAAATGACCTCTCCGCGTGCACGCGCAGGTGGTTGGAACAGGTGGGATTCATCATATTTACGCAACCCATTTACACACTTTTCCTGAGGATAGAAGACTTTGTTGAATCTGACGTGGCATGTTCGTACGAACGCTTCGTACGAACAAAAGTAGGAGAAATTTAGGATAAAAATACGAACATTTTCGTGAATGAGGCCCAATGCTCCCACAGCGAGTCAGCTCCCCCGCTGACCCTGCGTACCCGGCTCGCCAAGGTCCACCCAAGGAGCGAGGTAAAAGAAACACCTCTCCGACCGCCAGGCCATTGAGCCAAGACCAGAGAGGGACACGGCCCCGAGGGCCGCCAACAGCAGAACCAACAGCCCACACCCACCAGGGCCGCCACGACCCCTGCGAACCGCAGTCAGCCCGCCGTCCAAGAAGACACAAAATCCCACATGGACGACACGGCCAAGAGCGCCCGCCCAACCGCCGACAGAGCCAGGAAGCACGAGAACAGGCCCCAACCAGGGCCCGCACACCGGCCAAGCATAGTCCAAGACCATCATCAAGGACATCCACTTAGTCCCCACCCCAGAAGAAATACTACACCCACCCTTCATATTAACAACTTTCAGAACACATAACACATTAGACACCCAGGCTGGGTTTGCCCGCCCCCTCCCATTGGCCACCAGTCACGCCCCCAGACACCCACCCCCCAGCACATGAACCCCCAACCCACCAGCGAGCCGAGAGCCCCCGGCCAGAGCCGGGCACCAGAGCGCCAGCCAGCCCATAGCCCGGCGACCCGCCCGCCAGAGCCCAAGACCCCCGACCCCCACCAGGCCCAAGCCCGGGGACGACACGCCCCCAGAGTCCCAAGCCCCCGGCACCCGCCCCGAAACCACCCCAGCACAGCCGGGTCACCGACCGGCGACCCATGACCGCCGCCACCGACCACCCGAGGGCCCGCATGCCGCCCCTAGCAGACATCCCCCAGAACCCCCCGGTCCTCCCCAGGTCGAAGACAGGGTCCTCCCCGCCCAAGCCCCAACCCCCCGGCGCCCCAAACCCCAACCTCCCCCCCAGCCCCAATGCCCCACAAGGCCACATCCCAGACCCCCCACCCTCACTACGTAACGGAGCCGATCAAAGAATGCCAAATAGATTGATCCAATGTGTCGGCAGATGCTGTTTCAAGACTAATATGATCTAACAGAAGATTTTTATACTGATTAATGCTAAGATTATTTTTATTTTTCCAATTTACGAGTATGGTTTTCTTTGCGATGCATAAGGCAGTGAAAAGCATATAGGATGTATTTTTTTCTAGTATAACATCTTCAAAGATACCCAATAAGCAAACAGATGGAGAGAGTGGGATATTAAATTTCAAACATTTAGACAAGTCTTCACATACCTGTACCCAGAACCTCTGAACGGGTGGACAGAACCAGAGTGCGTGAATATAATCATCAGGTATATTACTTATGCACTGTGAGCAGTTGCTAGATGGTGTAAACCCCATCTTAAAGACCGTGTAAAGTGAAATTAAATTTGTGTTTTTATTTTGTCACACGGCATAAATATGTGTTATTAATCACCCATATAAATCTGACTGATTAAAAACATTGATTTCCTTATAAAATTAAGTCTCAAAAATCATGAAAAAACATGATTTTGACTTGCTCTAGAACGCTGGGGGCGTGTCGCACGTGGGCGTGATTTCAGCGCAGTACTGCGCCATGTCCAGCCCCCTTCAGAGCTGAGCTGTGTGGGGAGGCATACGGGGGAAGCAGAGATCACCTGCTCTGTTTTTATCTGAGTTCTGGCTTCCAGCAGCTCCTTTTTCCAAGAGTTACGCTGTTTTTAGTGCACTAACAACTCTGGTTATGTTTTTAAAGTTGAGGACACATAACTCCGCTGTTATAATCAGCGCTATTTTAGAAGATGAGCGGACTCGCGGTCCGAACCGGTCACATCGCATGCGGGGTCTGATCGCCACACACACACGCGGACTCGCGGTCCGAACCGGTCACATCGCATGCGGGGTCTGATCGCCACACACACACACACACGCGGGCGCGCGCGCGACCCGGTCACATCGCATGCGGGGTCTGATCGCCACACACACACACCGGCGCGCGCGCGCGACCCGGTCACATCGCATGCGGGGTCTGATCGCCACACACACACACACAGGGCGCGCGCGCGACCCGGTCACATCGCATGCGGGGTCTGATCGCCACACACACACACGCGCGCGCGCGACCCGGTCACATCGCATGCGGGGTCTGATCGCCACACACACACACACACACGCGCGCGCGACCCGGTCACATGCATGCGGGGTCTGATCGCCACACACACGCGCGCGCGCGCGGGGGGGGGCGGAGGTGCGCGGAGGTGCAGGTGGCATGTGGTCGCTCCAGCAGCACGCCAGTACTGGAGGGAGACGGTCGGTAGCGAGTGAACGGCTCCACCGAAGAACGCATTTATAACGGCTGGAGCTGCAGGGGGTGGGGCTTGTGACCGCGTGACGAAACGCGGTCACATTTAAACCACGCCTAAAAAATCCTGAAAGAGAAATGTGTTTATACACAGTTTGATCTATAACTCCAAAATTAATTGAGCTACAATTTTGAGACTTTTTACTCATTTACAAGATTACAATTACGACATTTATAATGTTTATTGAAGAAAATGTTGAAATTCACTTTACACGGTCTTTAAACATTCGCTGACCTGTATAATGTACTCTATAGAGAACCTTATATTGTATTAATTGTAAATTGGAGATTCTAGTCAATTTAAAAGTATTTGAACATACTTGAGACCAAATTTTTTGTTCAAAGTTGATTGATAAATCTGACTCCCATTTTTCAACAGGTAGTGCTATCGAGTCATCGATTCTAGACAATTTTTTGTATATTTTAGATAATAATTTGGGTGGTTGAAAATTAATAAACTCTAACACACATGTTGGTGTTTCCAACAATGTTTTATTAAGCTTAAATTTCTTTTTTACAATTGACTTAATTTGTTGGTATTGTAGGAAATATTTATTATCAATGTCATATTGTATTATTAATTTATTAAATGGAATAAAGTCTTAACGTGTCTTGACAACCAATCAGGGAGAGTCAGCTATGTGACGCGGTAACGAAGGGGGCAGATGTTGCGCAAGTGTGACGTATTGTTTGTGAGACACAGAAACAACCCGCAAATTCGTGTTCAAGTATGGAGGAGAAACTGCCTGGCGGAGTGTCAGTGAGGAAGTCGGGATATCGGGTAAGTTTTGAATTGTCGCTCCTCCCACACCCCGCCGCCACCGCCGCTGCTGCTTCTCGTTCCGGTCTGAACAGTGCGTCCACCTTGAGGCGTTTCGTGCTTTTTGGCCGCTCAAAACGCGTTCGGTGTGAACGTAGCATTAAAGCTACGAAAGGGCTTAAAAAGGAATGTAGCAGCCAGGTGCAGCTGATCAAATGATCGTCATCAGTGTGTGAGAAGTACTAACCTTACCTGATAAAGGTACCTGTACTTTAAATTCAAGTAGTCTAGCCAAGTTTTATTTTTGTTGTTTATTGGTCATGTTGTCAAAAGTAACGGTAACTCCAGTCAATTTTTTTTTTCAGCTTTGACATTCAGTCTAAATTGGGGTCACCAACCTTTTTGAGACTGAGAGCTACTTCAGTAGGACCAAGAGACACAAAGGGCTACTTGTTTGATACAAATGTGCACAGCTCAACTTTAATTAAAGTATTAATAAGTAGTAGTAGTAGAGCCGCTGCTTCTCCACATCGAGAGGAGCCAGTTGAGGTGGCTCGGGCATCTGGTTAGGATGCCTCCTGGACGCCTCCCTGGTGAGGTGTTCCAGGCATGTCCCACCGGGAGGAGACCCAGAGGAAGACCCAGGACGCGCTGGAGGGACTATGTTTCTCGGCTGGCCTGGGAACGCCTTGGGATTCCCCCAGAGGAGCTGCTCCAAGTGGCTGGGGAGAGGGAAGTCTGGGCCTCCCTACTTAGGCTGCTGCCCCCGCGACCCGACCCCGGATAAGCGGAAGAAAATGGATGGATGGATGGATGGATTAATAATAATATATTTACATACATATGAATACATGACTGCCTGATCACATCTGATCTGTATTAATAAAGACTCCACATATTGATTATCAGTAAGGATTTAGCTTGGTAAATATGATCAATTATTATAGATTATTAGTGATTAGAACTCTCAATCAAGAACTTGAGTCCTCAGTTTGAATAATTTTTTGGTTCTTCTGTGCAAATGTAAATTGTTCTTAGCTTTTGACTGGGAGTGTGGATGGTTGTTTGTCTCTTTGTCTGTCTCTGGGACAGACTGGAGACCTGTCCTGGGTGTCCCCTGCCTTCACACAAAAGCAGCTGGAATTGGCTCCAGTCCTAAACAAGGGGGCATAATGGAAGACTTATTAACTGAAATAAACATAAAACACTATTTTGTTAAACTCAACCTGTAACATTTGAAATTCAGTGTATTTTATAAATATTTTATTAACTGTTTTGTAGGAATGAACACGTTTGTAACATTTATTCAAAATATGCATTTTACTATTAACAAATCTAGCATTTTTAAATAACCTATTAAAAATAAAATCTTCCAATCGAGCCCTGTTTGCACTGACTGTTGTGTTTGTAACATTTCAGAATAACTCTTAACTCTTGCTGATACAAAATATCAGTAATGTAATATAATAAACAAAGTGACATTTTTTAATGAATCATGCGACATTAATATTGATCCTCAGCATTTTTAATAATAATGATAATAATAATAATGCTTTATTTATGAAGCCCTTTAAAACAACCACAGCTACAACAGTGTGTTGTACATATAAAACCATTTTAACTAATCATTGCATCTTTTACTCGTGTTAAATAAATAATTGTTCACATATTTCATCATTGCTTCTTTCAAGAGCTCCGCACCTAAAAAATGTCTCATGAGAAACATCTGTCTGCTCAAAGCTGCTCTGACATTCTTCTGTCTGTTGTGAGACACCAGGGGGCTAGTTAGCATTGAAGCTAGCGTGTTAGCTGATGAAGTGTTGCTCCTTGTTGTGTTTTGTTGTCGCCTCAGCCACTAATGAGACACAGACACACTTGTCTTTCAACACTGTGAAATACCTTTTCCTCCCAGTCACTGTGCAAATGTGTTTTCTTATGTTTTTCTGCCATTTTCACCTCTGGGAGGTAAAACTAGCTTTAACTGTGCTGCTCAAGAGGTGGGAGTGGTCCGATTCTGAACTTTGACCCCAGGCAAGATTGCTAAACTGTATACATAAAACATTTATTTTTGAATTTTTTATTAATCATTTTCATTTCAAATATACATCGTTGCAAAAGTTATTTCTTAAATTTAAAAATATAATTAATGACGATTTTTTTACGTGGTGCTCCTTGATGAGTGCTATTTTTAGAAAATGCCTCGTGGGCACCTTATGTGGTCCCTGCGGGCGACCGTTGGTGACCCCCTGGTCTACATGTTGACACCAGATGATATAAATATGTATTTCTTTCCTCTCCACGACAGTGATCCTCTCTTCTCGGCGCAGCGGCTCCCCCCCCATGGTTACCCTCTGGAGCATCCGTTCAATAAAGATGGGTATCGGTACATCTTGGCAGAACCAGATCCTCACGCTCCAGACCCAGAGAAACTGGAGCTAGATTGTTGGGCTGGCAAACCCATTCCTGGTGATCTGTACCGGGCCTGTCTGTATGAGAGGGTGCTGCTAGCCTTACATGACAGAGGTACTTAAAGTCAAGTAGTCCTTGTAAAGAGTTGTGAAGATTCCATTTGATCTTGTTTCATGCATTACACGATGTGTTGCAGCACCTCAGTTGAAGATCTCAGATGACCGCCTGACAGTGACGGGAGAGAAAGGGTATTCCATGGTCCGAGCTTCTCACGGTGTGCGGAAAGGCTCCTGGTATTTTGAGGTTTCAGTGGATGACATGCCTCCAGACACCGCAGCCAGGCTCGGCTGGTCTCAGCCACTTGGTCAGTAGTGCTTCACATTCACACAGACACCTAAGGCATGCTGGTGATGTTCTACATGTTAAACACCACCTTAAAGGTGAAAGATTCAAGTCTGACTGGTTGTTGGATTTGTTTTATGTCAGAAGAGTTAACTCATTATTCCATGGTTATATTTCAGGTAACCTACAGGCACCTCTGGGCTACGACAAGTTCAGCTACTCATGGCGCAGCAAAAAGGGCACCCGTTTTCACCAATCAATAGGCAAACATTACTCCTCAGGCTATGGCCAGGGGGACACGCTGGGTTTCTTCATAGAGCTCCCTGACGGCACAGAGACAGCCAAGGCTCTACCTGACACATACAAGGACAAGGTAGATGCGTCAAGAACCAACTCTGCTGAACTAGCTGCACAAAACTTCATCATGACTACTTTTCTTGCAAATTATGAGGAACACAACAGACATAACCCTTAAATAAAAACCTCAAACTCTTAGAAGCAGACTCAAAGTACCGGTAGTCTTTGTCCTTAAAGTGCATGTTTAATGTTAGTTTTAGGGGCAGAAAAATAATATTTAGAGGTAATACAGTAATTTTGGCAATCCTCCCTGCTTTCCAAATTAATAGCAAGAGCCTTACAGCTACAAATCGGGTAAAACGCTGAGCCTAAAAAAACGTGCGGTTTTGGAGTCGTGACATGTAGGTGGAGGAGGAGAAGTAGTCGGAAGTTGTTGTATTGAATTGTATTGAAGCGAAAGAGGTCCAATAATGGTTAATATTTGTGTGTGCGGGGGTTGTTCGAACTCCAGTTTGTCTGGACATCGATTTACTACACCAAAAAAAAAAACAGCTTTCAGAGCTTGGGTGAGGTTTGTCCAGTTGAAAAGGCAGGATTTCACCAACAGAAACGTCACGACCAACTCCGTGATTTGTAGTGTGCCAGGAGGATTACAACGACGGCGACCTGAACGAACACAGGATTGGCTTCAGAAGTAAGGACAAGAATATAATTTTATTAATTTTTTGGTTGAAAGTGGTTGAAAGTGGTTTAGGAGCTATAAATTACAAAATACACTGAACAAAACCGAAGCTAGCTCGACGGTTGCGTGTCTTAAAAAATCGAATTTTATCTCAAATGTCTTCTACAGGGCATCAGTTTGTAAATAAAACCCCTATAATTACACTCTGGCAGCAGAAAAATATCTACTGCGTGGTTTAGGAGCGAAAAAAAATTGTTTAGGAAGCTAAAGATTAGGCTAATGTAGTTAAATCCATCAGTGGTGTAATTAATGCTGTATCTCTATATTTAGGCTATATATAAATATAAACCATTTTTAGCTTTAGGTAGTATATATCTAGAAGTTATTTGGCTAGATATTTGATGTAATAGTCAGAGATGACATACTTATGTCAAAACAACTTTGTAATCTGTCGCCTCCTCCTGGTGCGATCCCATATCTTTCTTAGCTAAAGCACAAACGTTCCCCTCCTGTGATGTCACTTCCGGTTTACCGCTGAGAGCACTATTTTTAGACAGAGTAGCGAGGGAAGACAAAAAAGGTAGTAGTAGCACATTTTATTTTGAGATATGATCCTGTATTTTTGATGAAAATTGGAGTTTTAGACATGTTAGGTTGAAAAGGCAACTGCATGTGTTTAAAGTGAAAGACGCACTTTAAGCTACTAAACAATTCTGGTTTCCTACAAGCTCTTATAACTGTTTTATGTGGCAATTTTGTGCAGGCTAAAGTTTTTTTATTTTTTAATACTAGTATAGTATACTGTATACCGTATTTCCCAGAATATAGGTCGCTGCATTTGATCATTTTTGCATGCCCTGCGACCTATATTCAGGTGCGACCTATTTATGGCTTTTTATAAAATAAGCTGATTTGTAATCATTTATTAACAAAAATTAAACTGAGACACACTCTTACAATAATGTCAGCTAACAAATGTATTTTTTAGGTGTTTATCCTGCTAAAATTATTCATTTATTAAAGAAAAGTTCAGCTCAGACACATATTTGCTATAATTTTTATCAAACAAATAATTGTTTTTAAGTGTTAATCTTCTTAAAAGCCTTGCTGTGCGCTCCTGTGGCAGACATTTGCAGCAGAGCTAAACACGGTCCACATTTTGACGTAGGTGCGACCTACATTCAGGTGCGACCTGTACCAGTATATGGATTTTTTCAAATTCTTTGGCAATAATTGGACAATGCAACCTATATTCAGGTTAGGGCTGTGCGATATGACGATATATATCGTGGGGACGATAGAAACGTGTCTATCGTGCTACTTTCCTTCTATCGTCTCTATCGTGATAAATAAGAATAAAAAAATAACTGTCGCAAAGAAGCTTCATATTGTGGTTTTGCGAGATGACGGCGCTGCTTTATGTTTGACGCACGCGCGGGTTTGCGACACATGCTTTACGTTGTTAAACTCGAGAGCAACAGAGCCGCAGGGGCATGACGCCGGTGTCACAACAAGGAGAAACAGCTGCGCAGGCAGCCCGAGGAAGAACTTTTACCAAAAAGAGGGGGAAGCTCACCTTGTTAGCTTCCATTATTTCGCTCCGCTGAAACTCGGAGACAAAATGGGTCCAGAGGACACGAACCCAGAGTCCAACCGAGTCCGAACTCGGGTCCAGTTAACCAATACAAAACAGACCAGAGACACAACAGAACCGCAATCAAACGCAACGTTTTCTCTTTTCTGTTTCTTGCTTTGTTTACTCCAACTTCCAGAGCGGATTTCTTCTTCGTGAGTTTTATTAGCAGCCGTTGTTTTACCGCCACCTGCAGGAAAAATTTAGACCAAAGTAGAAACTCTTTTTCTACTTTGGTCCAAATTTCCTTGTTCTTTTTGTTCACATTCTTATAATTGTTACGCCAAAAATACACTACATGCGGTCCGGCTCCGCCCCGCTCCGCAGGTCGCAGCTGAGCGAGTCCAATTTCCACTACCTCCGCTCCGCTCAGGTCCGCCTGGATGCGCTGCTCCGAGACGCATGCGCGGGAATTGCGAGATCGCGCGATAAATCAAGTGATAAATAAGTAAGTCAGAACAAAACAATTCATTCGGTGGAAGAAGGAGAACAACAGTAGAGACTGCTGCCTTGATCTTCTCTCGTAAATGAGCGACAGGACATGGTTTGAGCAACAGGAAGTGATGTATTACATTTCAGAATAAAATACTTTTTTATTTATTTATTTCTTGTATTGCGTTTGTAGGCGTAGTCATAAATGATAGTTTGACAGCATTTTTGTACAAATAAATCCGTATAGAGCTAGGATTAAGTCCGCCCGTGGTGATTTTATTTTGTAAATACGGAAGTTGTGCTCGTTCCTTTTCCTGTTGGTGCGACGTAATCTTCAAAAGTTGACTCCGGCACAGCTCCGGTGTCCGGCAGAAATAGAAAATTTTCTAATTTTGACGGACTGCCGTCCGCTCTCCACAGCTCGCTGCCGCCGTGCGGAGCCAGTGTAAATTCTCTCATTGATTATAATGGGTGCTTATTTGCTGCGGAGGTCGGACCGGAGCGGGGCGGAGCCGTAACGCGTGTGGTGTAATTTTGGCGTAACTGTATCTGTAGTAAAATAATAATAAAAAAATAATAAAAAAACTTTGGTCCAAATTTTTCCTGTACACACACACACACATCGTGTTATATATATCGTGATATATATCGTTATCGTGATATAAAAAAAGTCCATATTGTGATATATGATTTTTTCCATATCGCCCAGCACTAATTCAGGTGCGACCTATATTCCAGAAAATATGGTAGTAATACTTAGATACTAGTTTTCTGCAGCCTTTGCATCAAAGACAATAGGCTGAACCACTCCGAAACACTGAGGTTATTCAACACTTTGTGTACTGAGCCTTATAATTCAGCCTCTGCAGAAAGAACATTAAAGGACTTCAGTTTGGCCTCAGTACATTTCTCTATCTTTGGATTGTGCAGATAAATCAGATTTTACATGCATTATATTTTAATTTATTAATACAATAGAAAATGGTTTGTGCTGCTGCTTCAGGTTTTTAAGAACTGTCTCTAAATCAAGAGTTCTTCATTGTGTTCAACACAGGGGATTCCTTCCACTGGATTTTACTTGGGGAGTAGTTTTTCACTCCTAGTTGTTTAATTTAATTTGTCAATTTTGGTTTCTTAAATCTCTTTCAGGCACTGATTAAGTTCAAGAGCTACCTGTACTTTGAGGAGAAAGACTACGTGGACAAAGCAGAAAAAAGCCTGAAGCCAATAAGCATCAGCAGGGTCAGAATGCTTTTTCAAAGTCAAATCCAGTTTTAGAAAGATTACTGCTGCTGTAGACTCAACAATCCTGTTTTTTGTTTGTTTGTTTTAGATGGTGTTCTACAAAAACGGAGTAAATCAAGGTGTCGCGTTTGAAAACCTGTTTGAAGGCCTCTACTTTCCTGCGATCTCCCTGTACAAGAGCTGCACGGTCAGCACAGACAGGGTTATTTTCAGCTTTTAGTTTTTTTTTTAAAATTCTGCTTTAACTTAAACCGTTTCTTTTTTCAGGTTTCTGTTAATTTCGGGCCACGTTTTAAATACCCACCAAAGGACCTGAAGTACCAGCCGGTGAGAACTTTTCTCCTCATGGATAGGCCTCACAAAGCGTTTGAGCTGTCAGCAATCAGTGCCTTTCTTTGTACAGATGAGTGACATGGGGTGGGGCGCAGTGATTGAACACACGCTGGCTGACATGTTGTACCATGTGGAGACAGAGGTGGATGGACGGCGCAGCCCCCCGTGGGAGGGATGAGAACATGCTGAAATCAGAGCTTGAACGCCCACAGTCAAACCACGACTCCACCTTCAAGCAATAAACTTTAATCTTTGTCACTGTGGTGTAGATGAAAGCAACAGCTTTTCATCTTTTGTGATATTAAATGTTAGACAGACAGGAAGTTAACACCTCAGTAAAAGTGATGATGCCATGCTAATAACAGCTGGCTGTCTACCATGAAACAAACATTCTTCACTGAACTTCTACAGCTGAATGAACAGATCGTTGACGTTCTGGCATTAATTGTGCAAACCTCAGCAACTTTAACACATATTTAAGTTGTCACGTTGCACACGGGGTGTTTTGTGTATTCAGCCAACCAAACCATTTTCGGCATTTTACATCTCTGCAAGTGTGAAGTCTTTAGTGTTTTCCATCTGTTTGGTAGTTTTATTTGTTAACCAGGTGTGCTAGTTACTGTTTTATACTTTGGGTTAAATAATAAATGTTAAACCAAGTTATATAGACTTGTGTGAAATGAATTTTGAGCAGTGCTGTTCAAATGAAATACACTTTAAATGTAATCTTTTACATCAGTTTTTGTGTCTTTTTTTATGCCAAAAAGTAAGAAAGATGATTCATTAATCTCCACAATCCTTACATGTCTACTCTGAGAGGCATCTCAATGACTTTCAGTTCTGGTGTCTGAACGAGAAAGTCAAAGTCAACTTTATTGTCAGAACTGCAATATGTACAGGACATACACAGGACCAAAATTGCATTTCTCTCAGTCCCTCGGTGCAACAGTAACCATCTAAACATTAAACACTAAAACATTTAATAAACATAAGCATAAAATAGTAAGAGTGTAACACTGTCCCGAGTTTTTTCATAGTACATTAGTATCTTCTTCTTCTTCTTTCGGCTTTTCCCTTTTCAGGGGTCGCCACAGCGAGTCATCCTCCTCCACCTCACTCTGTCCTCTGCATCCTCTGTCCTCACTCCAACCACCTCCACGTCCTCCCTAACTGCATCCATATATCTCCTCTTTGGTCTCCCTCTTTGTCTTTTTCCTGGCAGCTGCATTTCTAACATCCTTCTACCAATATAACCACTGTCCCTCCTCTGGACATGTCCAAACCATCTCAGTCTGGCCTCCCTAACTTTATCTCCCAGTTGTTTAACATGTGCTGTACCTCTGATGATCTCATTCCTGATCTTATCCATCCTTGTCACTCCTAAGGAGAACCTCAGCATCTTCATTTCTGCCACTTCCAGTTCTTTCTCCTGTCTTTTTGTCAATGCCACTGTCTCCAGACCATACAACATAGCTGGTCTCACCACTGTCTTGTAAACTTTTCCTTTGACCTTTGCTGACACCTTTTTGTCACAAATCACTCCTGAAACTTTTCTCCATCCGCTCCATCCTGCCTGGACTCTCTTTTTCACCTCTTTACCACATTCCCCATTTTCCTGGACAGTGGACCCCAAGTACTTGAAGTCCTGCACCTTTGTGACCTCTGCTCCTTGTAGCCTCACTGTTCCACTGGCCTCCCTCTCATTCACACACATGTACTCTGTCTTACTACGACTGACTTTCATTCCTCTTCTTTCAAGAGCATACCTCCACCTCTCCAAGTTCTCTTCCACTTGTTCCCTGTTCTCACCACAGATCACAATGTCATCTGCAAACATCATAGTCCATGGGGATTCCTGCCTGACCTCATCTGTTAGTCGGTCCATCACCAGAGCAAACAAGAAGGGGCTCAGAGCCGATCCTTGATGCAATCCCACCGCCACCTTGAAGCTATCTGTCACTCCCACAGCACATCTCACCACTGTCCTGCTGTCTTCATACATGTCCTGCTGTCTTCATACATGTCCTGTACCAGTCTAACATACTTTTCTGCCACTCCAGATTTCCTCATGCAATACCACACCTCTTCTCTTGGTACCCTGTCATATGCTTTTTCTAAATCCACAAACACACAATGGAGTTCTTTCTGACCCTCTCTGTACTTCTCTATCAACATCCTCAAAGCAAAGATGGCATCTGTGGTGCTCTTTCTTGGCATGAAACCATACTGCTGCTCACAGATAGTCACATCTTGTCTAAGTCTTGCTTCCACAACTCTCTCCCAGATCTTCATTGTGTGGCTCATCAACTTAATTCCCCTGTAGTTGCTACAACTTTGTACATCACCCTTGTTCTTAAAAATGGGAACCAGCACACTTCTTCTCCATTCTTCAGGCATTTTCTCACCCTCAAATATTCCATTAAATATTTGAGTCAAAAACCTCACTGCCATCTCTCCAAGACATTTCCAAACCTCCACTGGTATGTCATCAGGTCCTACTGCCTTCCCCTTCTTCATTCTTTTCAGAGCTTTCCGGACTTCACCCTCACTAATCTTTCCCACTTCCTGGTCCACAGTTTCTATTACCTCCACTCTTCTTTCTCTTTCATTCTCTTCATTCATTAGCTCCTCAAAGTAATCCTTCCATCTTCCCATCACACTCTCCTCACTTGTTAGAACATTCCCATTCCCATCTTTAATAAGCCTAACCTGCTGCACATCCTTTCCAGCCTGATCCCTCTGTCTTGCCAATCGGTACAAGTCCTTCTCGCCCTCTTTAGTGTCCAGTCTCCCATATAACTCATTGTACGCCCTCTGCTTTGCTTTAGCTACTTCCCTCTTTGCTCTATGTCCCATCTCCTTATATTCCTGTCTCCTCTCTTCAGTCCTCTCACTGTCATATTTCTTCTTGGCTAATCTCTTTCTTTGAATGGCGTCCTGCACTTCACTATTCCACCACCAGGTTTCCTTATCATCCATTCTCTGTCCAGATGACACACCAAGTACCTTCCTACCTGTCTCTCTAATTACTGTTGCTGTAGTAGCCCAGTCACTTGGAAACTCTTTCTTACCACCCAGAGCCTTTAACAGCTCGTCTCTGAATTTCTCACAACATTCTTCCTTCTTTAGCTTCCACCATTTGGTCTTCTTCTCTGGTTTTACTCTTTTTCTCTTCTTCGCAACAACAGTCATTCTACACACAACCATCCGATGCTGTTTGGCCACGCTCTCCCCTGCTACAACTTTACAGTCTCCAATCTCTCTCAGGTTTCCTCTTCTACACAGAATGTAGTCGACTTGTGTACTCCTTCCTCCACTCTTATAGGTCACTCTATGTTCCTCCCTCTTTTGGAAATAGGTATTGACTATAGCCATTTCCATTCTCTTGGCAAAATCCACCACCATCTGTCCTTCCTGGTTTCTTTCCTTGACACCAAACCTACCCATCACTTCCTCATCCCCTCTGTTTCCTTCACCAACATGTCCATTCAGGTCTGCTCCAATCACCACTCTTTCCTCCCTGGGAATACTCTCTATCACTTCATCCAAATCTTTCCAAAATTCATCTTTCTCCTCCCCATCACATCCAACCTGTGGAGCATAACCACTTACTATGTTTAGCATCAGACCTTCTACTTCTACCTTTAGACACATCACCCTATCTGACACTCTCTTCACATCTACTACATTCTTTGCCAACTCCTCCTTCAGGACCACCCCTACTCCATTTCTCTTTCTATCCATACCATGGTAAAACAGTTTGAACCCTGCTCCAATACTGCGAGCCTTGCTGCCCTTCCACTTGGTCTCTTGGACACATAAAACATCTACCTTTCTTCTCTGCATCATGTCAGCCAGCTCTCTACCTTTGCCTGTCATTGTCCCCACATTTAGAGTTGCAACCCTCAGTCCTACATTCTTCACTTTCCTCCTCTCCCTCTGTCTCCTGACACGTTTTCCTCCTCGGCGTCTTCGACTAACAGTAGTAAAATTTCCGCCGGCACCCTGTTTGTCAACAGCACCGGTGTACATAGTACATTAGTATGAAAGTATGAAAATTTACACCAACACTGAAACACCAAACACCCCTGAAACACCAAACACCCAATGAACATAAGCATAAAATGAAACAATAAAAGTGTAATACTGTCCTGAGTTTTTTCATACACTGTAAATGGAAACATGGTATTTAATTAAAAATAGTAAATTGACTTAAATCAGTTTTCATCAAATAGTGATTAAGACTCACTTTTAGTAAGTTACTTGTAATTTGTGGTCAAAAAATCTCAGTAGCTCAGTTAACTTGAGCTCGTTTCATTTAGAAAAAGTAAGTTTTTGATAAGTGTGAACAAATCCCGTATCATATCGCGATAAGAAGACATCTCGCGCATGCTCAGAATAGAACCACACACGCACACTGCGCATGCCTCATTTTTGAGCGCGTTTCACTCTTCTCTTGGGAAATATCGTAACAGATACCAGTAAGTATGTTTTTTTAATCATAATGTATGAAGTTGGTATTAAAATGTTTTTTAACAGGCGATGTTGGTGTGCATTTCTCGCAGAAATATGGGTATTGTCTCAGCTCGTGTTAGCTAACGGTAGAGCTAGCCAACTAATGATATTTAACATAAACCTAGCTAGTGGCAATATTCCACAATATAATTTTAAATTTTCGTTTGAGGCAATTGTGCTCTCGCGTGCCGTGGAAGTTAAAAGTCGCAGGGAAAAGAAAGGTGGAGGCACGCGGGGTGTCTTCCCCCAGTTGCTTCTTAGCAGCTAAGCTAAAAAGGATACACGAGTCTGTCAAGTCTCCCGTTTTGGCCGGGAAACTACCGTATTTTACCCCTCTTTCCCGTCGTGATCCCGAATTATTATTTTCCAGGAAATCTCCCGTATTATAATATTATTTAAAAAAAAAAAAAACATTCCGGTGCCTCTGTCACTAGCCTCGCGAGAACTGCCACCTGCAGTCGCCTCGGTGGCAGTTCTCGCGATGTTACTGCTGGCGCGGTCGAGAGCAAACCCGGAAAAACACAGAGATGGATGTAACGAGAAGTAACGAGAGAGGACGCGTACCTGCCAAAAAAGTTAAGATTTCGTGTAAATATGTTGAAAAATGGGACAGCGAATTTATTTTCCTAAAGTTTATGCGTTTTTTAAGATTTGTAACTGCGACTTTAGTCTCATGGGGGAAGGAACGATGTCCGCCAGCATGAAAAATCCGTCAAGCACAAAGGTAGGCTTATCAGATTGTGACCACATAACTGGTTTGAAAGAGGCTGATAGGTAGTTATTTTAGATTTCTTGTAAACCTGTCTTAAAATGTTAGGGGTCCTGGACTTTGGTTGGCTAGTGCAGGGGGCTGCAACCTGCGGCTCTGGGGCCACATGTGGCTCTTTGGTCCCTCAGCAGTGGCTCCTCCAAGCTTTGATCAAAACTAACTTTAAACTGAATTTTATTTGTTCTTATAACAACAAAAAGGGCTAGTTTTAGCAGTTTTTCCTGTCATTTCCTTTGCAAATGTGTGAATACTAGAACTAATAGAAGGAGTAAAACATAAGTTAACTTTATTTATTTGAAGTAGGATATTTAATTTTTCCACAATTAAAATAATTTACCTAGACCTGCATAGTTCATTATTTTATTTTTTAATTGGGAAAGATCACATTATTTTTTCCTTCTTTATGATAATCTGGTCTTTTTTAGTCTTAAAATGTAAAAATATCAACAAATCATTAGATATTTTCAGCTTTACAATGGCCAGAAAACTACCGGTCAGAAAATTGTCCTTTAACAAACTTAAAGTGGTCTGTGGGCCACCAGTTGAGAATCCCAGTTGGCTCCGGAAACATTTAATTTAGTGAACAAAGGGGCAGAAATGGCTCTTTTGATCATAAAGGTTGTAGATCCCTGGCCTAGTGGGGTGGCTCGGCGTACCCGGCAGAAAATTTCCCTTATTTTTAAATACAAAACTTGACAGGTGACGAGTGAGTCGCACAGACTGCAAACACTTAAAAAAATAATAGCAACCTGAACCAAACGTTTGGTTCTGCTGCCCCTTGGCTTGTTGATCACGGATCAGACAGGCCACCAGCAAACCTCCCATTAATCAGTCTGCTCAACAACTACTAGCTAGCTTCTGTTAGCTGTGCAAAGGGTCCCTGTGTGAAACGGTGAGCATCTTCTTCTTTCGGCTTTTCCCTTTTCAGGGGTCGCCACAGCGAGTCATCCTCCTCCACCTCACTCTGTCCTCTGCATCCTCATGTCCTCACTCCAACTACCTTCATGTCCTCTCTAACTGCATCCATATATCTTCTCTTTGTCTTTTTCCTGGCAGCTGCAGCTGCATTTGTACTCGGACCCACACAAATAACTGAGCTTGGCATGTAATGAATAAGTGATTATTCTCATGTGTAATGTAATTCGAACTGTAAAACTAAAATAGTTTTTTTCTTAATTTTCTAATTTATAACCACAAGTCTGGTTAATGTTATTACAGGAAATCCCTGTTTGGAAAAGCATCTTCAAGCTTGAAGAATGGCAGGCACAATTCCCTTTATTGGTGACGCTTCATGTGAGTAAAATCCATCACCATTAAATGACTTATTCATTTATCTATTCATCTTAAACATCAGAATGAATGTGTCATAAGGCCCTCTCACACTTGAACGTTTTAGACAACTCATGCCAACTTGTGAAAATTTAGGAGATATCTATAGTGCAGCTATGTTTACTCTTTAAGATTTTTATTCCTGTTAATGTGACGAGACATTTCCATTTATTAACAGATGACAGCATTGATGAAACATATGGTGTGAATGTGCAGTTTGAATCTGATGAAGAGGTAAAGGTTTTTTTTCATGATGTTACAGGTAGTCCCCGACTTACGAGCGAGTTCCGTTACAACGAGGCGCTCGTAACACGGAAATCTCGTAAATTGGAACGGCCGCCACGTGTCTCGTAAGTCCGGAATTTCGCTCGTAAGTTGGAACGGTTTTGCTAGCGCGACTACAAACACTTGTTTTTCATCGAAAAACTGCTTATGAGTGCATAAAAATGATCGGAAACGTGTGTCCACATGTTTAGCTAACGAACTGTGGTGAAAAAACACAGAAAAACTCGGTATTTTTTGCGTTTTTTCCAAAAATTCGCCAGCTCGTAAGTCCGGAACCTCGTAAGTAAGAGCGCTCGTAAGTTGGGGACTACCTGTATATTCCTTTTTGTTCTCAGCTTTCTGCACAACGAACTGACCCTCATTGAAAATAAGATTCACCTGACTTTGAATTTCACTGATGAAAGTTATTGTAAATTTTGTCCTCAGAAGCTTTGGAACATCCAGATGTTTGTGCTCAAAATAAATTATAAAAGTAATCATTTTTCTGGTTTGCAGGAAGGAGATGAAGACCAGTTTGGAAAAGTACGAGATGAACACTCAGATGAATACGGTGAAGGAGATATATTATTATTAATAATAATAATTAATATTTTGAAATTGTTTGTGTTTTTCACACGCACAGTTCAGTATTGTACCATGCTGGCGAGTGCTCAGAGTGAAGCAGAAAAGGAACGTATCATAGGGAAAATGGAGTCGGATCAGGAGCTGTCAAAAATCCTCTACCAGCTTCAGGAGACCGAGAAGGAGGACATAATTTGGGTAAGACTTCCTGTTTGTGAAGTTATGCCATAAAACCATTTGTCTGTGTGGACCGTCACAGCTCGGTTTTGTTTTCTAGGAAGAGCGATCTCGCAGGGAGAGGATAAATGGAGCTTATTTATATAGCGCTTTCCAGCCCCCTGTGAGGAGCCCCAAAGTGCTTTACAATACCAGCCATCCACCCATTCATTCAGACATTCATACACCGGTAGTGGTAGCCTTCCTTGCAAGGCGCCATCCAGACCTACCGGGAGCAACTCGGGGTTAAGTGTCTTGCTCAGGGACACAACGACACATGGTGGGCGGATGCGGGATTCGAACCTCCAACCTTCCGATCAGGGGTCGACTGCCATTACCACTACACCACGGCCGCCCCAGGGTGAGGAAGTCTCGTGTTGATGACTTGGAAGCAATGGACATTGGCCATGGAGAGGTAAATACTGTCACATTTACATACATACCGGTACATACATACTTGCATACATACATGTACATGTACATATATACATGCATACATACATACGTACATACATGTACATACCGGTACATGTGCATACATGTACATACCGGTACATGTGCATACATGTACATACCGGTACATGTGCATACATGTACATACCGGTACATGTGCATACATGTACATACCGGTACATGCATGTACATACCGGTACATGTACATGCATGTACATACCGGTACATGCATGTACATACCGGTACGTGATGCATGTACATACCGGTACGTGTACGTGCGTGTACATACCGGTACGTGTACGTGCGTGTACATACCGGTACGTGTACGTGCGTGTACATACCGGTACGTGTACGTGCGTGTACATACCGGTACGTGTACGTGCGTGTACATACCGGTACGTGTACGTGCGTGTACATACCGGTACGTGTACGTGCGTGTACATACCGGTACGTGTACGTGCGTGTACATACCGGTACGTGTACGTGCGTGTACATACCGGTACGTGTACGTGCGTGTACATACCGGTACGTGTACGTGCGTGTACATACCGGTACGTGTACGTGCGTGTACATACCGGTACGTGTACGTGCGTGTACATACCGGTACGTGTACGTGCGTGTACATACCGGTGCGTGTACGTGCGTGTACATACCGGTGCGTGTACGTGCGTGTACATACCGGTACGTGTACGTGAGTGTACATACCGGTACGTGTACGTGAGTGTACATACCGGTACGTGTACGTGAGTGTACATACCGGTACGTGTACGTGAGTGTACATACCGGTACGTGTACGTGAGTGTACATACCGGTACGTGTACGTGAGTGTACATACCGGTACGTGTACGTGAGTGTACATACCGGTACGTGTACGTGAGTGTACATACCGGTACGTGTACGTGAGTGTACATACCGGTACGTGTACGTGAGTGTACATACCGGTACGTGTACGTGAGTGTACATACCGGTACGTGTACGTGAGTGTACATACCGGTACGTGTACGTGAGTGTACATACCGGTACGTGTACGTGAGTGTACATACCGGTACGTGTACGTGCGTGTACATACCGGTGCGTGTACATACGGTACATACACGTGCGTGTACGTGCGTGTACATACCGGTGCGTGTACGTGCGTGTACATACCGGTGCGTGTACGTGCGTGTACATACCGGTACGTGTACGTGCGTGTACATACCGGTACGTGTACGTGAGTGTACATACCGGTACGTGTACGTGAGTGTACATACCGGTACGTGTACGTGAGTGTACATACCGGTACGTGTACGTGAGTGTACATACCGGTACGTGTACGTGAGTGTACATACCGGTACGTGTACGTGAGTGTACATACCGGTACGTGTACGTGAGTGTACATACCGGTACGTGTACGTGCGTGTACATACCGGTGCGTGTACATACCGGTACGTGTACATACCGGTGCGTGTACATACCGGTGCGTGTACATACCGGTACGTGTACATACCGGTGCGTGTACATACCGGTACGTGTACAGTGCGTGTACATACCGGTACGTGTACGTGCCGGTGCGTGTACATACCGGTACGTGTACATACCGGTACGTGTACGTGCGTGTACATACCGGTACGTGCGTGTACATACCGGTACGTGCGTGTACATACCGGTACGTGCGTGTGTACATACCGGTACGTGCGTGTGTACATACCGGTACGTGCGTGCGTGCACGTGTACGTGCGTGTACGTGCGTGCACGTGTACGTGCGTGCACGTGTACGTGCGTGTACGTGCGTGCACGTGTACGTGCGTGTACGTGCGTGCACGTGTACGTGCGTGTACGTGCGTGCACGTGTACGTGCGTGTACGTGCGTGCACGTGTACGTGCGTGTACGTGCGTGCACGTGTACGTGCGTGTACGTGCGTGCACGTGTACGTGCGTGTACGTGCGTGCACGTGTACGTGCGTGTACGTGCGTGCACGTGTACGTGCGTGTACGTGCGTGCACGTGTACGTGCGTGTAGTGCGTGCGTGTACGTGCGTGCACGTGTACGTGCGTGCGCGTGTACGTGCGTGCGCGTGTACGTGCGTGCGCGTGTACGTGCGTGCGCGTGTACGTGCGTGCGCGTGTACGTGCGTGCACGTGTACGTGCGTGTACGTGCGTGCACGTGTACGTGCGTGTACGTGCGTGTACGTGCGTGCACGTGTACGTGCGTGCACGTGTACGTGCGTGTACGTGCGTGCACGTGTACATACGTGTACGTGCGTGCACGTGTACATACGTGTACGTGCGTGCACGTGTACATACGTGTACGTGCGTGTACGTGTACATACGTGTACATGCGTGTACGTGTACATACGTGTACATGCGTGTACGTGTACATACGTGTACATGCGTGTACGTGTACATACGTGTACATGCGTGTACGTGTACATACGTGTACATGCGTGTACGTGTACATACGTGTACATGCGTGTACGTGTACATACGTGTACATGCGTGTACGTGTACATACGTGTACATGCGTGTACGTGTACATACGTGTACATGCGTGTACGTGTACATACGTGTACATGCGTGTACGTGTACATACGTGTACATGCGTGTACGTGTACATACGTGTACATGCGTGTA
>JBBPBX010008595.1:28933-62132 GCA_038048925.1 Garcialebias charrua
ACGTGCATGTACGTGTACGTGCATGTACGTGTACGTACGTGCATGCACGTGTACGTACGTGCATGCACGTGTACGTACGTGCATGCACGTGTACGTACGTGCATGCACGTGTACGTGTACGTGCATGTACGTGTACGTACGTGCATGCACGTGTACGTGTACGTGCATGTACGTGTACGTACGTGCATGCACGTACGTGTACGTACGTGCATGCACGTGTACGTGTACGTGCATGCACGTGTACGTGCATGCACGTGTACGTGCATGCACGTGTACGTACGTGTACGTGCATGCACGTGTACGTACGTGTACGTGCATGCACGTGTACGTACGTGTACGTGCATGCACGTGTACGTACGTGTACGTGCATGCACGTGTACGTACGTGTACGTGCATGCACGTGTACGTACGTGTACGTGCATGCACGTGTACGTACGTGTACGTGCATGCACGTGTACGTACGTGTACGTGCATGCACGTGTACGTACGTGTACGTGCATGCACGTGTACGTACGTGTACGTGCATGCACGTGTACGTACATGTTAGACAGACAGGAAGTTAACACCTCAGTAAAAGTGATGATGCCATGCTAATAACAGCTGGCTGTCTACCATGAAACAAACATTCTTCACTGAACTTCTACAGCTGAATGAACAGATCGTTGACGTTCTGGCATTAATTGTGCAAACCTCAGCAACTTTAACACATATTTAAGTTGTCACGTTGCACACGGGGTGTTTTGTGTATTCAGCCAACCAAACCATTTTCGGCATTTTACATCTCTGCAAGTGTGAAGTCTTTAGTGTTTTCCATCTGTTTGGTAGTTTGATTTGTTAACCAGGTGTGCTAGTTACTGTTTTATACTTTGGGTTAAATAATAAATGTTAAACCAAGTTATATAGACTTGTGTGAAATGAATTTTGAGCAGTGCTGTTCAAATGAAATACTTTAAATGTAATCTTTTACATCAGTTTTTGTGTCTTTTTTTATGCCAAAAAGTAAGAAAGATGATTCATTAATCTCCACAATCCTTACATGTCTACTCTGAGAGGCATCTCAATGACTTTCAGTTCTGGTGTCTGAACGAGAAAGTCAAAGTCAACTTTATTGTCAGAACTGCAATATGTACAGGACATACACAGGACCAAAATTGCGTTTCTCTCAGTCCCTCGGTGCAACAGTAACCATCTAAACATTAAACACTAAAACATTTAATAAACATAAGCATAAAATAGTAAGAGTGTAACACTGTCCCGAGTTTTTTCATAGTACATTAGTATGAAAGTATGAAAATTTACACCAACACTGAAACACCAAACACCCAATGAACATAAGCATAAAATGAAACAATAAAAGTGTAATACTGTCCTGAGTTTTTTCATAGTACGTATAAAAAGTATATCTATAAAATAGACTGAAGGTTTTAGCATTGACATTTGCAAAGAGTGACACAGCAGCATATGAGTTGATGTACAAACAACAATGTAGAAACAACATGCATTGGCACTCTTGTTTTTAAGATATGACTTCACATACATTTTGACCACAACTGATACCAGTTAAGAAATATATTGAGTGAAAATCAGCAAAGTAGCAATGTCATATTTATTTTAGTATTTATTATTTTAAGGCTAAGAAACCTTTCTCACACTCTTGCAATGTTCTAAACTCTTAAACCTACATCATTTTAACAACACATATATGTACTGCACAACAGCTACAGAGAAATTTTATTGGACTATTCACCAGCTCGGTTCTGTTCGGCTATTCTGCAGCATGACTAATGCCCCTTTTCCACTGGTTGGCACGGGTCGGTTATTGCGTAATATGTGCGTCGCAGAAGACCACCACCCCATCCAGGTGCATGTGTGCGTGCTGCTGCTCCAGGTAGGACACTCTGTGCACAAAGCTGCCCAGAACTCTGGCCCGGTCTGGACCAGCACTGCGTGTCCAGAACCAGGCTGAACCCCACCACGGTCTGTTCCCTGCAGCTCCCAGGATCCGGGTGACACTGAGTCCAGATCAGCTGCAGTCCAGCTGCTCAGCAGTGAAGATACAACTTGAAGGATGAGTTCAGCTTCAGAATGATTTGCGACTTTCCTGCTAGTCCTGTGAGATTATTCTTACAGTACTTCTGACTTTGCTGCAAAACTTTACCTCCTTTTGCAACAAGCAGTGGCTAGAAACAAGTAATAACTTCTGGGAAGTGAACTGGTGGCTTCTGGGTGATGTAGTTCTTTAGGTTGACAAAACAGTGTAGGCTTAATGAAAGAATACACAAGTGTTGCGCTTTTTTTCCCCTCTGTACACAGTACTTTGAAAAACTGCGATAAAGTGAGTGCAGACGTCGAACTGCAAAATGATGAGGGACTACAGTAGGCCTATTTTATCTGCTTCAGCACCTCTTTCCTGCAGGGCTCAATTCTTGGACCCCTTCAGTTTTCTGTACTCTGGGGTTTATCCTAAGGAAACGTGGTGTTTCTGTTCATTGTGATGCTGATGACTGTCAGATTTATCTGCACTTAAAATTCAGTAGTTCTTGCTCCATTCACCCTCTGTTAAAATGTCTTGATGGCATTAAGTTGTGCATGGCTTCAACTTGTTTTAAGTTTTAATGATCAAAACCCTAGCTCTACTGTCTCTGTTCCTGTAAACTTTGACTCGAGCTGTATCTTAAAGGAGACCACATACATATTGGTTTTATAAATTTTTATGGTATGTCTGTGGGCTATCCAGACCATGTTCAATCAATTTAATGCACAAAATAATTCTTAGATAATAAAATATCCCCTTTTTAGTTCTGCCTTTTCTCATTTCCGTTCTGAACAGGCTGTTTATGATAATGAGCTCTGAAGGTCACGCCCTTCAAAAATCTGTTCACATTAACTCCGCCCTCTGTATATTAAATTTATTTTTCCTTTTATACATACAAATAAGAAACCGTGGGTACAAAATATGTTATACATATGGTCTGTTTAAACAACATCCCAAGTAACAGTGTAAGTGTCGCCGAAAAAGATTTATGCATTAGAAGGGGAATTAATATTTGGTTTTTTAGTAGTTAGAATATTTTGGGTTTAATTTGTTTTGCTCATACTTTGAGAATGTGATATTTTGTACAAGATGCATTTATTCTGTAAGTGAAGGATTATCTTTGTAAGTACCGTTATCGCGAGATTTGTGTGAACGAAGAGAGTGACGAGATCACGGTACTAGACACGCCCCCCACATACTCACCCAGACAAGACATGCACACACATACACTCACCTGGAGACGCGCAGCCAGCAGCTTAAACTTCACTAACTTAAAAGGTATTTATAACTGTTGTAATACATCGTACATCCGTCAGTCATGATGTTCTAATATTTTATACGTTTATTTAGAATGCATAAGACGAGAAACGCTCGCTTAGGACTTCTTTAATGATGAACGGCCACGAGGTACCGTATTTCTTTTGTTAAAGCATTACTCATTGCTCAGCGCTGTACCTAAAGCTTGTGTTTTATTTCTGTACTTTGTCTTATTTCTTTAGTTTTTCACGGCATTAATAAAAGCGCCCGTATGAACAAAGAAGCCGTGCTAGGTCGTCATTGATATAGATATCATAATGTCTATGGTCATTGAGAACGCCACAGTGAAAAACTCTACCGCCACCTGCCGGCAAGAAGGAAAGGCCATGTGTGCAGCTGAAGGATGATGCTGCGGTGGTACAAACACAAGAGGGCGCCACCTCCTAGGCAACGCACACAAGCAGCCACAGTAAGCAGTGAATACAACTGAATAAGGTGGAAATTAACAAAAGGACAGTGTGAACAGAATTCAGATTCTGTTTATTATCGCCATTGTCAATGAACAGGATTCACAGACTAGGAATTTGCTTCGGCATAACGGTGCATAAAATATAGAAACATAAAACATAAAAAACATAAAACATCAATACAATCAATACAATATTCAGTAAACAAAACCTACTAAGAAACGGTGCAATTAGAGTGATGCAATCAAAATACAGTGATACAGTGATTCCCAATCAAAATACAAAATACAGCGACCAAGGCAAGTTATGAGGTAACATGGTTATGAGTGTTCAAGAGTCTGACAGCAGAGGGGAAGAAACTGTTTTTATGGCGGGAGGTTCTGGTCCCAATTGACCGAAGCCTCCTGCCTGAGGGGAGTGGTTCGAACAGACCGTATGCAGGGTGAGAAGGGTCAGCTGTGATCCGACCTGCTCGCCTCACAGTCCTGGAGACGTACAGGTCATGGAGAGATGGGAGACTACAGCCGATTACCTTCTCAGCAGAGCGCACAATGCGCTGCAGTCTGTGTCTGTCCCTGACAGTGGCCCCGGCGTACCACACTGTGATGGACGCGCTGAGGATGGACTCGATGATGGCCGTGTAGAACTGCACCATCAGCTTGGCCGGCAGCTTGGCCTTCCTCAGCTGTCGCAGGAAGTACATCCTCTGCTGAGCCTTTTTGATGAGGGAGCTGATGGTTGGCTCCCACTTGAGGTCCTGGGTGATGGTGGTGCCGAGGAACCGGTAGCAGTCCCCAATGATGATGGGGGTGTTGTTAAAGCAGGGTGTCCGCGGGGTCTTGAAAGTTATTAAAAGTTGATAAATCAATTTTTGGAAAATTAAGGGTCTTGAAAAGTATTAAAAAGTCTTGAAAGCGATTTGATGAGGTATTTTTTTTTTTTTGCTGTTATTCTAGCTTTAAATAATTTGACAGCAAAAAGTATGTATGACTAATACTGTATTTGTTTACCTCACCGCAGAGGATTCAGAAACTGCTTCGCACAAATTTAGAGTGTCAGGTTACAACAGCCTTTACGGCTAGGCCTATCTTGTGCGCATGCGCGGCTGCTTTATCTCCAAGTTGAGTCTGTGTGTTCGAGTAAGTTGCCGCGAGACCGTGAGAACAATGGGTAAATTTAAGTTTTCGGACTCCTGGTTGGAGATGCCTGATTTTCAAGACTGGCTGAGGCCTGTCGCCAAGAATAACCGCGAGGCTTATTGTACATTTTGTAAAAAAAAGATGAGTGTAGCCTCGATGGGCATAAACGCTGAAGCTGAGTTAGAAGAGCTGAAAAAAAGAGACAAGTTCTACAAGAGGTGTGTGATTCTCTGCAAAAAGATGCAGATCAGTTGGCAGAGCAGGCAGAGGGAGAGTCAGGTTCTTTAATGGTCCAACTGATCACCAAGTCCAATGTCTTGAGAAGGAGACGTAAAGAAAAACAGTGAGCTGGTGCAAACTGGAGTTGCTGGAATGCAAAGCAACTGCACTGAGGCACATGTAATGATTACTGTTTATTTCTTATTCGCCATTGTTCAACCAAGTTACTTTAAAATAGCTACGAGTCTTCTTGTAACCTAAAACAAAAAAAAACAAAGTGACGATAAGGTCTTGAATTTATTTTAGAAGGTCTTTAAAAAGTCTTGAAAAGGTATTGAAATTAACTTCATTATTCCTGCATATGAGCCAAGATGGTGTAGTGGTTAGGGCGTTTGACTTGGGACCCGAAGGACGCGGGTTCGCGTCCCGGCCACTACACATCTTGGGGTGTCTATGAGTGCACACCTATTTCTCCAGCTCCCCGAGCGCCTTCTATGGCTGCTCACTGCACCACCTGGTAGGTGGTTGGGTTAAATGCAGAGACGAATTTCGTCTGTGTATGGGAAACATACGCAGATGACAAGATTAGACAATTATTATTATTATTATACCCTGTAAAGGTGATGGGGGGCAGAGGGGCTCTGTCTTTCCTGAAGTCCACAATCATCTCCACTGTCTTCTGGGCGTTGAGCTCCAGGTTGTTGTTGCTGCACCAGGTCACCAGCCGGCCCACCTCTCTCCTGTACGCAGACTCATCATCATCCGAGATGAGCCCGATGAGGGTGGTGTCGTCCGCAAACTTAATAAGTTTTACGGAGTCATGGTTGGAGATGCAGCAGTTGGTGTACAGGGAGAAGAGTGGTTATGGTAATAAGTGGTTATGTTAAAAGCTAAGTTCAAAGCCACAGTAAGTTTCTGTAATAACTTTGTCAAAGAATAACTAATTTCTACTGGACTTCAAAGTGATCTATTGTTGTTTAAAGAAATAATTTGTGTTTTGCTTAAAATTAAACTAAGCGTGAATAAGGTAGAAATTAACGAGGGACAGTGTTAAAGGTTGAGTTCAAAGCCACAATAAGTCTATAACAACTCTGTCAAAGTTTAACTAATTTCTACTGGACTTCAAGGTGATGTATTGTTGTTTAAAGAAATAATTTGTGTTTTGCTTAAAATTAAACTAAGCGTGAATAAGGTAGAAATTAACAAGGGACAGTGTTAAAGGTTGAGTTCAAAGCCACAATAAGTCTATAACAACTCTGTCAAAGTTTAACTAATTTCTACTGGACTTCAAAGTGATCTATTGTTGTTTAAAGAAATAATTTGTGTTTTGCTTAAAATTAAACTAAGCGTGAATAAGGTAGAAATTAACAAGGGACAGTGTTAAAGGTTGAGTTCAAAGCCACAATAAGTCTATAACAACTCTGTCAGAATAACTAATTTCTACTGGACTTCAAAGTGATCTATTGTTGTTTAAAGAAATAATTTGTGTTTTGCTTAAAATTAAACTAAGCGTGAATAAGGTAGAAATTAACAAGGGACAGTGTTAAAGGTTGAGTTCAAAGCCACAATAAGTCTATAACAACTCTGTCAAAGTTTAACTAATTTCTACTGGACTTCAAGGTGATGTATTGTTGTTTGAGGAAATAATTTGTGCTTTGCTTAAGAGAAAGTAAATGTTTGTAAAACCTTCATTTAGAACTACTGTAGTCTGAAGGAGCTGAGTTGTCATTCAGGGAACAGGATTGTGGAGTTTACTTGATATCACCATAAACATTTATAAAACTATATGTTTTAAAAGATGATTAAGTTAAAGTTGTTGGGAAGGTATAGTGCAGTTGAAGGATACCTGAAGTTTTTTTGTTTCAGTTTGGAGATAGTTCAAGTGAAGGTTGTTGTTGTTGTTTGTGATTATTTTGTATTTTTAAAAATAAGGGGAATATATTATAAGACTATTTTCTTCTTTCTGCACCTTTTCATTTATTGTTTTTTTTTTCTTTTTCTGATGAATTTGTTTTATTTTGAATGAAATCACCAATGAAATGAATTAAAAAAACATGCAGCGCTGGGGCTGTTTGTTTCAGGACGTCGTAGTTTCAGGACACGTTGGATCAAACTATTGTGCTTCATCTTCTGACTCTCATTATATCAAGTGGAAACTCTTCAGATGAAACAAGTTAGATGTTTCCACCGCTAGTTAGAACGACTCCGTCACATTTTGCAGAATAAAGAAACTGAGTAGGACCTCGCTGCAGAAGAAACCTGCAGTTTATCAGATCTTAGAAAGCCAAACCACTTCCACACAGGCAAATTAGTCTTTCCTCTCATCAGTGATGTCATCTCTTTCTCTTCGCTTGTGAAACTTTTTTCAGTCACTCTAAAAAAGCTAAGTCTGGTCCTCTGGACATTCAAAAAAAAAAAACAAAAAAAAATTGTAGAAACGTTTCGTCTTTCGTCCGAAAGACTTCCTCAGTCTGAGGTGCTGGGTTCAGCTCAGTCTTATAAATAGCACCCTCTCACAGTGTTACACAACCAGTTGGCTGATGACAGCCTGAAACCAGCTGCTCACATGATCAAGGAGGACCATCAGCCTAACAATGGATCGTTAGCACCCTGATGGTTGTTTGCTATTCACAGAGGGCTGAGTGATACCAGCAATCACAGCATTGTAGGAGGGGGACAGTTGAACTCGGGCATGCATCAGGGTATTTTTTCAGTCACATTCTGCTGCTCATGGGAACTCGTTTTAAAGCGAAAACTTAACGCGCGTTGGAGATTAGCTTAGCCTGCTACCGCTAACGCCTGCTCGTGGACTCAAGTGCTGTGTAACAACTACGTCACCACACACTTACGTTTTGTGTTGCATCTTTTTCTGTCCGGGTTGAAACAAGCAGCTGCTTCAACCCGAACAGAAGAAGAAAAGCGTCAGTGAAACGCTGTAAAATCCTATTGAAATATCGAAAATATGCTTAAACTTCATATCATTGTTATTGAATAAAAGTATATCACAATATTTATTGTTATCTAATTATTGTCCAGCACTAGCAAAGCATAATGCCAGTTTTGTCTGCGGACATCCCTGTAAACCTGGAGGTCCTGCCCATCAACCTCTTGCTAACATGCTGGCCACAGGTGATGAGTATCAGCGTTTGTTGTCAGAGTTTCCTGCTTTGACGGTTTCCACCTTTTCTGTTACTATAACTCAGCATGGGGTGGAGAAGTTTGTCACTACGGTTTTTGCACGAGCGCGCCACCTAGATACTGCTAAGTTCACAATAGCTAAGGAGGAGTTTTGCTACGTGGAGCGTCTTGGCATTGTGCAATATCCCAAAAGTCCATGGGCGCCCCCTTGTATATGGCGCCCGAGGCCGATGGGGCCTGGCCACCCTGTGAAATAAACAGAGTTGCAGCCACTCTGGTTTTCACTCTAACTGCTACACTTTAGTAAAATCAAGTTTCAGGCAGAATAAAAGTGACGTCACAGTATGAAGTAGAGACACATACAGTATAAAGTACAGACGCATGCAGTATAAAGTACAGACACATACAGTATAAAGTACAGACACATACATTATAAAGTAGAGACACATACAGTATAAAGTACAGACACATACATTATAAAGTAGAGACACATACAGTATAAAGTACAGACACATACAGTATAAAGTACAGACACATGCAGTATAAAGTACAGACACATGCAGTATAAAGTACAAACACATGCAGTATAAAGTACAGACACATGCAGTATAAAGTAGAGACACATACAGTATAAAGTAGAGACACATACAGTATGAAGTACAGACACATACAGTATGAAGTACAGACACATACAGTATAAAGTACAGACACATACAGTATAAAGTACAGACACATACAGTATAAAGTACAGACACATGCAGTATAAAGTACAAACACATGCAGTATAAAGTACAGACACATGCAGTATAAAGTAGAGACACATACAGTATAAAGTAGAGACACATACAGTATGAAGTACAGACACATACAGTATGAAGTACAGACACATACAGTATGAAGTACAGACACATACATTATAAAGTAGAGACACATACAGTATAAAGTAGAGACACATGCAGTATAAAGTACAGACACATACAGTATAAAGTACAGACACATACAGTATAAAGTACAGACACATACATTATAAAGTAGAGACACATACAGTATAAAGTAGAGACACATACAGTATGAAGTACAGACACATACAGTATAAAGTACAGACGCATGCAGTATAAAGTACAGACACATACAGTATACAGTAAAGTACAGACATACAGTATAAAGTACAGACGCATACAGTATAAAGTACAGACACATACATTATAAAGTAGAGACACATACAGTATAAAGTAGAGACACATACAGTATAAAGTACAGACACATGCAGTATAAAGTACAGACACATGCAGTATAAAGTACAGACACATGCAGTATAAAGTACAGACACATACAGTATAAAGTAGAGACACATACAGTATGAAGTACAGACACATACATTATAAAGTAGACACATACAGTATAAAGTACAGACACATACAGTATAAAGTAGAGACACATACAGTATAAAGTAGAGACACATACAGTATAAAGTACAGACACATACAGTATAAAGTACAGACACATGCAGTATAAAGTACAGACACATGCAGTATAAAGTACAGACACATACAGTATAAAGTACAGACACATACAGTATAAAGTACAGACACATGCAGTATAAAGTACAGACACATGCAGTATAAAGTACAGACACATACAGTATAAAGTACAGACACATGCAGTATAAAGTACAGACACATACAGTATAAAGTAGAGACACATACAGTATAAAGTAGAGACACATACAGTATAAAGTACAGACACATACAGTATAAAGTACAGACACATACAGTATAAAGTACAGACACATGCAGTATAAAGTACAGACACATACAGTATAAAGTACAGACACATACAGTATAAAGTACAGACACATACAGTATAAAGTACAGACACATACAGTATAAAGTACAGACACATACAGTATGAAGTACAGACACATACAGTATAAAGTACAGACACATGCAGTATAAAGTACAGACGCATACAGTATAAAGTACAGACACATACAGTATAAAGTACAGACACATACAGTATAAAGTACAGACACATACAGTATAAAGTACAGACACATACAGTATAAAGTACAGACACATACAGTATAAAGTACAGACACATACAGTATAAAGTAGAGACACATGCAGTATAAAGTACAGACACATACATTATAAAGTAGAGACACATACAGTATAAAGTAGAGACACATACAGTATGAAGTACAGACACATACAGTATAAAGTAGAGACACATACATTATAAAGTAGAGACACATACAGTATGAAGTACAGACACATACAGTATAAAGTAGAGACACATACAGTATGAAGTACAGACACATACAGTATAAAGTAGTGACACATACAGTATAAAGTAGAGACACATGCAGTATAAAGTACAGACACATACAGTATAAAGTACAGACACATACAGTATAAAGTAGAGACACATACAGTATAAAGTAGAGACACATACAGTAGGGCTGGGCGATATGGAAAAAATCATATATCACGATATGGACTTTTTTATATCACGATAACGATATATATCACGATATATACAACACGATGTGTGTGTGTGTGTGTGTACAGGAAAAATTTGGACCAAAGTTTTTTTATTTTATTATTTTACTACAGATAGTTACAATTATAAGAATGTGAACAAAAAGAACAAGGAAATTTGGACCAAAGTAGAAACTAGATCTACCTAAGATCTACCTTAATTCAAGGAGTACGATTATGGAATGACTTAATGCCAAATGACAAATGTTAAGGAAGCCAAATCATTCCTTGTATTTAAGAAACTGGTAAAAAATGAATTGCTAAAAAAAAAAATGAATCTAATTTAATGTGTGATATATGTGAATTGAAAATTGACTGAGTTATTTACTTATTTTGTTATTATAGAAAATATTGTTTGAACTGTTATTAGATGAATAAGGAGCAGATTTAATAAGATTTATTCTTCATCTGCTACCTTTCATTTTATTTTTTTTCTATTATGAATACGTTAATTGTTGTATTTCATATTATAAAATGAATAAACTAACAAACAAACAAACAACTCCTTTTCTACTTTGGTCCAAATTTTTCCTGCAGGTGGCGGTAAAACAACAGCTGCTAATGAAACTCACGAAGAAGAAATCCGCTCTGAAGTTTGAGTAAACAAAGCAAGAAACAGAAAAGAGAAAACGTTGCGTTTGATTGCGGTTCTGTTGTGTCTCTGGTCTGTTTTGTATTGGTTAACTGGACCCGAGTTCGGACTCGGTTGGACTCTGGGTTCGTGTCCTCTGGACCCATTTTGTCTCCGAGTTTCAGCGGAGCGAAATAATGGAAGCTAACAAGGTGAGCTTCCCCCTCTTTTTGGTAAAAGTTATTCTTCTTGGGCTGCCTGTGCAGCTGTTTTCTCCTTGTTGAGATCTATGGTTGAGACACCGGCTTCATGCGCCTGCAGCTCTGTTGCTCTCGAGTTTAACAACGTAAAGCATGTGTCGCAACCCCGCGCGTGCGTCAAACATAAAGCAGCGCCGTCATCTCGCAAAACCATAGATATCATATATAACACTAGATAACCCATAGCCTGCTCCGGCGCAGGATTTAGGGCGGCCATCTTGGAGTTGTCACCCTCGAACCTTGCTGCACCAAAACAACAGAGATGCCTCCGCATTGCTCAGCTTATTCGTGTTCAAATCGGAAAACTGTTGATGTCAGGGACCGGGGGATAACTTTTCACAAGTAAGATGAACATATTATTGTTAGTATTTTGTGAATGTAATATTACTGTACTGTATTTATGCCCACCATATATATGTATGCTGTATATATATGTGTGTATATATATGTGATATATATGTGTATATATATATGTGTATATATATATATATATATATATATATATATATATATATATATGTGTATATATATATGTGTATATATATATATATGTATATATATATATATATATATATATATATATATGTATATATATACAGGTATTCCCCGATTTACGAGCGAGATCCGTCACAAGGAGGCGCTCGTAAACCGGAAATCTCGTAATTTGGAACGGCCGCCATTTCTCTCGTAAACCCGGAAGTCCGCTCGTAAATTTCGCCAGCGCACCTAAAAACACTCTATTTTCATCTAAAAACTACTTTTGAGTGCATAAAAATGATCGGAAACGTGTGTTTATATGCTTAACTTGCTAACTGTAGTGAAAAAACACATGAAAACTCAGTATTTTTTTCGTTTTTTCCAAAAATTCAACCCGGAAGTCCGCTCGTAAATTTCGCCAGCGCACCTAAAAACACTCTATTTTCATCTAAAAACTACTTTTGAGTGCATAAAAATGATCGGAAACGTGTGTTTATATGCTTAACTTGCTAACTGTAGTGAAAAAACACATGAAAACTCAGTATTTTTTTCGTTTTTTCCAAAAATTCAACCCGGAAGTCCGCTCGTAAATTTCGCCAGCGCACCTAAAAACACTCTATTTTCATCTAAAAACTACTTTTGAGTGCATAAAAATGATCGGAAACGTGTGTTTATATGCTTAACTTGCTAACTGTAGTGAAAAAACACATGAAAACTCAGTATTTTTTTCGTTTTTTCCAAAAATTCGCAGCTCGTAAGTCTGGAACCTCGCAGATCAGAGCGCTCGTAATTCGGGGACTACCTGTATATATATATATATATATATATATATATATATATATATATATATATATGATATATATATATATATATATGATATATATATATATATAGTATATATATATATATATATATATACAAGCCCAAAACCAGAAAAGTTGGCACGTTGTGCAAATCGCAAATAAAAACAGAATACAATGACTTGCAAATCTTTTTCAACCCATATTCAACTGAATAGAATGCAAAGACAATATATTTAATGTTCGAACGGAGAAACTTTATTTTGTTTTGCAAATAACCATTAACTTAGAATTCAATGGCAGCAACACATTGCAAAAAAGTTGGCACAGGGACATATTTACCACTGTGTTACATCGCCTTTCCTTTTAACAACACTCAGTAAACGTTTGGGAACTGAGGAGACCAATTTTTGAAGCTTTTCAGGTGGAATTCTTCCCCATTCTTGCTTGATGTACAGCTTAAGTTGTTCAACAGTCCGGGGTCTCCGTTGTCGTATTTTACGTTTCATAATGCGCCACACATTTTCAATGGGGGACAGGTCTGGACTGCAGGCAGGCCAGGGGAGGACCCGCACTCTTTTGCTACGAAGCCACGCTGTTGTAACACGTGCAGAATGTGGCTTGGCATTGTCTTGCTGAAATAAGCTGGGGCGTCCATGAAAAAGACGTCGCTTGGATGGCAGCATATGTTGCTCCAAAACCTGTATGTACCTTTCAGCATTAATGGTGCCTTCACAGATGTGTAAGTTACCCATGCCTTGGGCACTAATGCACCCCCATACCATCACAGATGCTGGCTTTTGAACTTTGCGCCTATAACAGTCCTGATGGTTCTTTTCCTCTTTGGTCCGTAAGACACGACGTCCACAGTTTCCAAAGACAATTTGAAATGTGGACTCATCAGACCACAGAACACTTTTCCACTTTGCATCAGTCCATCTCAGATGAGCTCGGGCCCAGCAAAGCCGGCGGCGTTTCTGGATCTTGTTGATGAATGGCTTTTGCTTTGCATAGTAGAGCTTTAACTTGCACTTACAGATGTAGCGACGAACTGTAGTTACTGACAGTGGTTTTCTGAAGTATTCCTGAGCCCATGTGGTGATATCTTTTACACACTGATGTCGGTTTTTGATGCAGTACCGCCTGAGGGATCGAAGGTCACGGGCATTCAATGTTGGTTTTCGGCCTTGCCCCTTACGTGTAGTGATTTCTCCAGATTCTCTGAACCTTTTGATGATATTACGGACCGTAGATGGTGAAATTCCTAAATTCCTTGCAATAGCTCGTTGAGAAAAGTTGTTCTTGAACTGTTCGACAATTTGCCCACGCATTTGTTCACAGAGTGGTGACCCTCGCCCCATCCTTCTATGTGGATGACTGAGCATGTCAAGGAAGCTGCTTTTATACCCAATCATGGCACCCACCTGTTCCCAATTTGCATGTTCACCTGTGGGATATTCCAAATAAGTGTTTGATGAGCATTCCTCAAATTTCTCTGTCTTCTTTGTCACTTGTGCCAGCTTTTTTGAAACATGTTGCAGGCATCAAATTCCAAATGAGCTAATAATTGCAAAAAATAACAAAGTTTACCAGTTCGAACGTTAAGTATGTGGTCTTTGCAGTGTGTTCAATTGAATATAGGTTGAAAAAGATTTGCAAGTCATTGTATTCTGTTTTTATTTGCGATTTCCACAACGTGCCAACTTTTCTGGTTTTGGGCTTGTATATATATATATATATATATATATATATATATATATATATATATATATATGTATATATATATATATATATATATATATATATATATATATATATATATATATATATATATATATATATATGTATATATATATATATATGTATATATATACACATACACACACATATATGTGTATATATATGTATACTGTATATATTGGTGTGTATATGTATGTATACTGTATATATGTATACTGTGTATCTAATATATGTATATGTACAGTATATATATATTATATATATATATAAAAGTTATATATATAGTTATATATTTTTATATATATACTGTATATAGTTATATATATACATTATATATAGTTATACTGTATATATAGTTATATACATACAGTAGTTATATATAGTTATATATATGCTTATCTGAAATATATATATATATATATATATATATATACATATATATAGTTATATATACAATATATATAGTTATACTGTATACTGTACAGTATATAGTTATATATATACAGTAGTTATATACTGTATATAGTTATATATATGCTTATCTGAATATGTATATATATATTCAGACTTTGAAGACGTTGTTCTGCAATACAAAGGTTCATGGGCAGGATGGAATTTTCATTTAAATCATGATTGTGTTGCTCAATCAGCATTGTCTCCATATATATATATATATTATAAAAATGAATTACAGTATCTGAATATGTATACATAATGTGTGTGTGAATAAATTGCATCTTTGGTTGTATCTTGCTAAACATCTCATACATTAAAATATTGTATTCCACCAAAATTATTTAAATATGCTAAACTATACGTTCCTATACATGCAGTTTTAACTGCTGTATGCCTAAAATTTAAATATGTGACAATAGGATTACTATTCAGCGTGTTATGATTGATTAGATGCGCTTATACTTTATTGTGCCAGCCAAATATATAAGGCTGAGTGGAGCGGACGACATCTTCAAGATGGCCGCCTGAAATCTCGTCGGCTCCAATAGGCGAGAGCAGTCCATGGGGTATCTAGTGTTCTATATAAGATATCTATGATGTGACCTTTGTCGGTCCGTCAGTTGACCTCGGGTCATGTGACCTGTGTCGGTCCGTCAGTTGACCTTAGGTCATGTGACCTGTGTCGGTCCATCAGTTGACTTCATGTCGTGTGACCTATGTCGGTCCGTCAGTTGACCTCAGGTCATGTGACCTATGTCGGTCCGTCAGTTGACCTCGGGTCATGTGACCTATGTCGGTCCATCAGTTGACCTCGGGTCATGTGACATGTGTCGGTCCGTCAGTTGACCTCGAGTCATGTGACCTGTGTCGGTCCGTCAGTTGACCTCAGGTCATGTGACCTGTGTCGGTCCATCAGTTGACTTCATGTCGTGTGACCTATGTCGGTCCGTCAGTTGACCTCAGGTCATGTGACCTGTGTCGGTCCATCAGTTGACCTTGGGTCATGTGACCTATGTCGGTCCGTCAGTTGACCTCGGGTCATGTGACCTGTGTCGGTCCGTCAGTTGACCTCGGGTCATGTGACCTGTGTCGGTCCATCAGTTGACCTCAGGTCATGTGACCTGTGTCGGTCCATATGTCGGTCCATCAGTTGACTTCATGTCGTGTGACCTATGTTGGTCCATCAGTTGACCTCAGGTCATGTGACCTGTGTCAGTCCGTCAGTTGACCTCGGGTCATGTGACCTGTGTCAGTCCATCAGTTGACCTCAGGTCATGTGACCTGTGTCAGTACGTCAGTTGACCTCATGCCGTGTGACCTGTGTCGGTCCGTCAGTTGACTTCATGTCGTGTGACCTATGTAGGTCCGTCACTTGACCTCAGGTCATGTGACCTGTGTCGGTACATCAGTTGACCTCAGGTCATGTGACCTGTGTCGGTCCGTCAGTTGACCTCGGGTCATGTGACCTGTGTTGGTCCGTCAGTTGACCTCGGGTCATGTGACCTGTGTTGGTCCGTCAGTTGACCTCAGGTCATGTGACCTGTGTCGGTCCATCAGTTGACTTCATGTCGTGTGACCTATGTCGGTCCGTCAGTTGACCTCAGGTCATGTGACCTGTGTCGGTCCGTCAGTTGACCTCGGGTCATGTGACCTGTGTCCGTCCGTCAGTTGACCTCAGGTCATGTGACCTGTGTCAGTACGTCAGTTGACCTCATGCCGTGTGACCTGTGTCGGTCCGTCAGTTGACTTCATGTCGTGTGACCTATGTTGGTCCGTCACTTGACCTCAGGTCATGTGACCTGTGTCAGTACGTCAGTTGACCTCATGCCGTGTGACCTGTGTTGGTCCGTCAGTTGACCTCATGTCGTGTGACCAGTGTCGGTCCGTCATTTGACTTCATGTCGTGTGACCTGTGTCGTTTTGTCAGTTGACCTCATGTCATGTGACCTGTGTCGGTCCGTCAGGTGACGGACAACAATAGGTCAAGCATGTTGTAGAACACAGCAATGGGCCACCTGCATGTGCCGGCACGCACCGTATATACATGTGCCAAGGACAAGGAGAGAGACAGTACTTGTAAGCAAAATTATTTATTTGACAGACCATCAGGGTTACAGGATAATCAACACAGCAGAATAAGACAATTTTATGCATAAAATTGTTCTGGAGCAGACAAAGCTTTCCGTTCAGTGGATGTCCCAAAATGCTCAACTGTGAGATAAATTCAGGGTCTGTTATGTGTGAATTCAGGTCAGGGCCTCTCTTCTGACTAAGGGGGGAAGTGCAAGCAGAGTCTTACTTACCTGGTGGAAACATTGGAATGCAGTCTGTGCAGTCTGGTGTGGTGGGGGTGTCTGAGTTGAGTGCACACATATTTATAACAAAAGGCAGTTAATGGTCCAATAATGGCTCAGGAGAAGGAGGGGGTTTGTCCTCAGGATCTTGAAAATTCAGTCATCCTAGTGTTAACGTTGCTGGGTACCTGAGGCCGTAGCGGACTCCAGCGCAGCTGCGAAGCAGTTTCCTTACTTCCATGAAGGCAGTGCGTTGTTTACTCACAGCTTGGGTGAAGTCCGGCAGGACGCGGATAGTGTCCCCCTCAGCGGTTGTTATCACCCCAGCCTCTGCTACCTTTTTGAGAAGTAATTATTTTTCCGTGAAGTAGTGACATTTAACCACAAACGCCCTTGGTGGTGAATCATCTAGTACTGGCTTTATACAAAGGGTCCGGTGCGCTCTATCCAGAGTCGGTAACTTGTCTAGTCCAAGAGCTTCCTTTAGCATATCGGCCACATAAACAGACGGATGTTTCCCTTGCTCTCGCCCTTCTTTCACCCCGGTGATGCAGATGTTACAACGTTGTGATCGAGCCTCCAGATCCTCGCACCAGGCTCTGAGCAGGGTAAGTTCTTTTTTCATCTCAGACAAGTCAGACTCCATATTCGCAATAGAGTCGGCGTTAGCGGACACTCCGTTTTCCAGCTCAGACGTGTGATTCTCAAGTTTGTCCAGTCTTTTATTGAGTTTATCAGTGGCGTTGCGCAGCTCTGTTTGGATTTCTATAGCCTTTTCGTCCATTTTCTTCAGCAATTCTTGTCTCATTGACTGTAATTCTTCCATAATGGCATTCTGGTTGCACGCTGCAGTCGTCATTGCTGCATTTGAGCAAGCTAGATTAGCTAAGCTGGCCTCCTCTTCAGGGGCCTGAAGTCCTGTCCGGACTTGTTGACTTGAAGTTTCTTAGGAGGCATACTTGAATGGTTGGTTGAATGGTTGGTTGTTGTCTAATATATATACAGCAGCCTGTGTACAACCTGTGGTGCTATATCGCATAACTTTACAAGAGTTGTATCATAAATGTGGGTTCAGGTGCGGAGCTCACAAGCCTACGTCCTCACATGGCGCTGCCTCAACCGGCTAGATGGCTCTGTTTGTGAAAAAACATTCAGCTGACTGCAAGTGGGAACTGGTGTTTTTTTTTTCTTTGTTTGTTTTTTATTGTTTGTTTTTTTACTAAATGTCACTGGTGGTGTTTTACTATTTCTTAACACTGTATTGATCTGGAGAATTAAAACAAAGCCTCTTGAAAGTAGAAATGCAGAAATGTTTTAATCTAAGTTATTTTCCTTTTTCTTCTTCTTCGTGTTTTTCATACTTAGAGTAGAACAATCATCCAGGACCATGTTGGTGCCATCAACTTCACTACGCAGCCTACTTACTGTTGGGACAGAGGAGGAGCACCATCCACAAGTTCTTCATTGTTCTGGACAAGCAGGTCATACCATGCAAGTCAACCAGCTCACTTGGAGCTTTTGATGAACTTTTTAAGGCTCACTTTGTATTTGAAACTGTTAATAATCAATAGTCTTCATGCAAACAGGCGTCTACAGCAGGGGTCCCCAAACTTTTTTCCTCTGAGGGCCACATAACTTTTGCCTTCTCTGGTGGGGGGCCAGAGTCAGTTTGCTGGTGAAGATTCTCAGTCGTCCAGGACATGATCAAATCAGAACAAGCGCTCAATACAAAAACAACTGGAGTTGCAAAGGAGTTGTTTTTGTATTGTCAGTTGTTTTTGTATTGAGCACTTGTTCTGACAGAGTCAGTTTGTAACAGGAAAAAGTGTGATGATTGCAGGAGTGCCTAAATGTAAAAATGTATTGTTTTCATAGTGGCTCCGCAGATTGTATTCTTTGAATACCGCCACCGACTCTTTACAGATTAAACAGACAGCCTTTTCTTTGCATTGAACAAAAAAATTATCGTTTGTCCACTGCAGCTTAAATGCCCTGCATTCTGAATCAATTTTTCTCTTACCTAATCTTTTCGCCATTATTCCGTTCTGTCTTTGAGAGGGGCGGGTTTAGGATTTTTTTCTGGGGGTTGCCAGATAGGGGCACAGACCGCAGAAGGGTGGAACAGAATGTCACGTTTTGGATGTGTAGCGTTTTTCCCCAAACGCTGACACAATAAATTAAATGTGGAACAATAGTTCAAAATAGTTCATAACGAAGGAACATTTTATTGCAAAAGTCCAACTTTATTATCAAATACAAATACACATATGAAAAAAAAATCTAAATGCTCACTGGTATTGTTCTGGGGGCCGGACCAAATGTGGAGGCGGGCCGTAGTTTGGGGACCACTGGTCTACAGCATAGATGTTGGCAATGTGGGAATTTATTTACACAATTATGTATTTACTCAATTGGTGTCCATCACATTTATTCAAACACGTTTGTGTTTTTCTTGAGATAATATTGCACCTTCATGTACAGTATTTCCCTTCTGAATGTCATTATTGTAAAATGTTAACTCCAAAAGATTGCTGGGTGCAGTTAATTATTGGTTCAAAGGACAAAATCTGTTCTCTGACACTTGACACCCATCTTTTAATCTCTGCATATCAAACACAAATAAAGTATATATTACTTTCAACTGGGGCTACAGAATTTTATGTGTAACAACAGCAACATACTCCTAATTGGTCACTAGTAATCTAAAGTTGTGATTTGAAAAGCTTTGGTGTAATTTGTGGCAATAAATTTTACTTGACCCTCTTAAAAAATGTGTGTTTTAACTTAGTCACTGACCAATTTTATGATTGATACAGATAAGGATATTTGTCCTTTATTAAAAATGACACGACATGATTAAAAAAAAAAAATCACTTGGATAAATGCTTAAAGATGTTCCGGTAAATTCATTATGTCTTAGAAAAGTCTTTTTTTTTTACTTTATACAAAATTTTGTTGTTAAGTAACAACAAAATTAAAGAATTTGAAGCAGAACAACTCAGAATCAAAGTTTCAACCTGCCTCAGTAATGCCAAACCACCACCTTCCAACATCAGTAGAAAAAAGAGGGATGCACTCACCACTCTTAGCAAGGACAAAAACATCATAATTCTCCCAACAGACAAAGGAAGGTGCACAGTGATTTTGAACCAGAAAAACTATCATGAGAAATTTATGTCACTGACTTAACCACTTATGAACCGCTGAAAAGAGATCCAGGAAGTGGTTACAAGAAGAAGTTGACAGATTGCCTGAAAAATTTGGAAGCAGGACAAGGCTATTTACTGTATTCTGTACCACAGACTGTACCCAGGGGAGGCCACACTTAGTCTGTATGGTTTACATAAAATTCACAAACAAGGTGTACATTTAAGACCAATTGTTAGCAAGATTAACTCAGTCACTTACAATGTTTCCAAATATCTGGCGTCTGTACTCATCCCTTTAGTTGGCAGCTCAGAACACCACGTACAAATACCATGGACTTTGTGGATAAGGTAAGGGATGTCATCATGGAGACTGATGAAAACAATGGTCTCTTTTGATGTCACATCACTCTTTACGTGCATTCCTGTTGATGAGGAAGTAGAGATGGTCTGTTTAAGGTTAAAATCAGACACCACTCTAAACAGCAGGACCACGCTTTCCACAGAACAACTGTGTCAACTCTTGAAACTGCCTGCAGTCAACCTACTTCACATATGGGGAGCAATATTACAGGCAGAAACATGAGTGTGCTATGGGGTCTCCAGTTTCGCTGTCGGGGGTTGGGCGCTTGGGCGTGTGTCAGCTCGGCCTGGTGGCTGCCTGATGGGGCTCGGGTCCTCTGGTCCTATCGGGTCTGGGCCTGAGGGGTGGGCGTCCCCTGGCCTCGGTTTCCGGACCTGGGGCTACGTCTGTGCAGCGGGCTCCGGCGGGGGCCTGTGGGCTTGTCGCTGTTGGCCTCCCGGGGGTCATTGTATGTGGTCGCTGGTAGGGCTCGTCCGGTTCTTCCCCTTGGTCGGATCTGGGGAGTGGGCGAGTGGCTCGTCCTGCTCGGGTGGCCCTGGGGACTCTGGGCTCGGGGTCCTTCTTGGGGTCTTGGGCTTTGATCGCCCCCTTCATCTGCCTCGGGCTTTGGAGGGACGGATCTCTGATGCTTCACAGTCACTGCTAAATGTTCTATTGGAGGAACCTTATTCACTTATGCATGCTCACAACCACACACAAATGGATGCAGGGATGTATATGTAGATATCATATGCAGATATGTAGATGGATATGTGATATGAATGCATATGTATGTATACTGTATATATATTTGTAGGTATGGGTATGTTTATTTATAGAAATCTACTGCAAGGTCATGAATATTATTAGTCTTTATGCATGTATGTTTCGTTGCTGTGTTCTGTCATGTGCTTTGCAGGATTGCGGATGGAGGTTGGGCGTGCTTGCCTTGTGCTCTTTTTGTGGATAATTGTTGTTTTGTTGTCTTACTTTCTATCTTTTCTTTCTCTCTATTAAAAAAATAAAATACATATCGGTGTGAGAGGATGGCTATAAGGTGAGAAGGGAGGCCATCTATAAATGAAAACAAAAAACAAAACAAAAACAAGAGAGCCTTGACATCATTTTCAGGGACACTACCAAGTCATTGGTTCAGGTATGTTGATGACACCTGGGTTAAAATTAAATCTCAGTAAGTCCAACATTTCACTGATCACATCAACTCTGTGGATAAGACTTGACTATTGTAATGCTCTGTACTGTATGTTGGAATTAATCAATCTTCCATCTCCCGTTTACAGCTTGTACAGAACTCTGCCGCCCGCCTTTTGACCAACACACAAAAATATGAACACATCACTCTTGTCCTGTCCTCTTTACACTGGCTCCCGGTTCAGTTCAGGATACAGTTCAAGCTGCTGCTGTTTGTTTTCAAAGCTCTGAATGGTCTCGCACCTCTGTACATCTCAGAACTTTTGAAAGTCCATCAGCCCAGCAGAGCTTTACGATCTGCCAGTCAACACCTGCTGGAGGTGCCTCGCTCAAGGTACAAACAATGGGGAGACCGGTCATTTTCTGTTGCCGGCCCAAAAGCCTGGAACAGCCTCCCCCTTGAGCTGCGTGCCACCTCTGATCTGACTCTGTTCAAAACCAGACTGAAGACCCACTTGTTCAAAAAAGCTTTCAGTGTGTAACTTTTATTACTTTGGTATTTTAGTATGTAGCTTTTTTATTTCCATTGCCTCATTTTATTGCTGTTACTTTTATTCTATTTTCACTGATTTATTGTACCGGTTTTTTATATTTCCTGTCCTGTTAAGCACCTTGGTCAATGCAAGGCATTGTAGGAAGGTGCTATACAAATAAAGTTTATTATTATTATTATAAATATATCAAGTTCACACAAGAAGATGTAAAAAATGGCAGGTTGGCTTTCTTGGACTGTGAGGTCTCAGTTTCTGATAGAGGATATTTGCAAACTGAGGTGTACCGCAAACCCACCTACACAGACCAGTATTTACAGTTTGACTCCCATCACCCTCTGGAGCACAAAAGTTAGGAGTCATCAGGACTCTGTACCACAGAGCAGACAGCGTCCTCACTAACTCAGGAGCCAGACAGAAGGAGAAATCACACACAAGACAGGCTCTAGAGAAATGTGGATATCCTAACTGGGCCTTCCTAAAAGCAGAGAAGAAACCCAAACAGGACTCCAGCCAGCCATCAGGTGAAAAGAAGGAACCCAGACCCAGACCAGTGGTCATTCCGTATGTTGCAGGAGTTTCACAGAAACTGAGACGTTTATTTTCTAAACACAACATCCCAGTGGCTTTTAAACCCCAAAATACATTATGGCAAAGACTGGTTCATCCCAAAGATCCAGTCCCCCGCCACAAACACAGTAATATTGTGTATGCTGTTCAGTGTCAGGAGGGCTGTGATCAGTCATATCGGGGAAACTAAACTGCCACTGGCCAAAAGGATGGACCAGCACAGAAGATCAACATCATCAGGCCAGGACTCTGCGGTCTACACTCATCTCCAGGCCAGTGGTCACTCTTTCAGGGATGAAGATGTTCACATCCTTGATAGAGAGGAACGATGGTTTGAGAGAGGAGTAAAGGAGGCCATCTTTGTGAAAAGAAACCGTCCATCATTAAACAGAGGTGGAGGCCTCCGGGTTCAACTGTCCCCCTCTTACAATGCTGTTATTGCTAGTATCACTCAGCCCTCTGTGAATAGCAAACAACCATCAGGGTGCTAACGATCCATCGTTAGGCTGATGGTCCTCCTTGATCATGTGAGCAGCTGGTTTCGGCTGTCATCAGCCAACTGGTTGATCCACTGTGAGAGGGTGCTATTTATAAGACTGAGCTGAATACAGCATCTCAGACTGAGGAAGTCTTTCGGACGAAAGACGAAACGTTTCTACAATTTTTTTTTGCTTTGTTTTGTTTTGTTTTTTGAATGTCCAGAGGACCAGACTTAGCTTTTTTAGATGTTTCTACCTGGATTATTGAGCATGCATCTGGGTGATCATGTTTTTGTTCTGGTCTGTGTGTGTGTTCCCAGCCGGTCGAAGCAGATGGCCGCTCCTGAGACTGGTTCTGCTGGAATTTTCTTCCTGTTAAAAGGGAGTTTTTCCTTTCCACTGTCTCCTTTGTGCTTGCTGAGGATGGTAGACTATGATGAGGTGAAGAGTCAACACAATCGGCTTCCTTGGTAAGATAACTTTTACTAATTGGCTTTTTTATGTGAATGTTTTTGTTCAGTGCCCTGAGACAACTTCTGTTGTGACTCGGAGCTATATAAATAAACTGAATTGAATTGTTTGTTCATGTGTCTGTCTGTTAGCAAAATATCTCATGAACCAATTGACATAATTTATTGAAACTTGCAAAAAGTAATCACTATGGATGTACATCTACAACTTACGTGCTTTTAGTATCGATCTAATTCAAGATGGCTGCCACAATAAACTGACTTTGAAAAACACCACATGGCCATAACTTAGTCAAATTTACATAATGACCAAAAAATATGGTGGGGTAGTAGATGAGAATGATCCCCAACCCATTTTCAAGCACAGTGTATAAACTCTTTGCAGGAAATTCATTCTACTATTAGAACTACTGTGAGTTTGTCAAATGACAATTTTAAAGTATTCTTCCATTAGGTGTCTTGACCCCTGGGGGTGGAGATCTTTGTTTGTGAGTAAACATCCCCTCCTGAGAATCTTCTCCCAGCATATCCTCTCCAGTAGGACAAAACAAAGGATCACCCTCACACAGAGAACATTCATTTACATACACCCCCCACAAATAACCCCCACATTCCAACAGCATTTTGCTTCTTCAGAGAGAGTTGCTTTCACCAGAGAGAGACTTATTGCTCTGTAGGTGGGGGGGGGGGGTTCTTACAAGCTTTGATCAAAAATAACTTTACACTGAATTTTATTTGTTATTTTTTTCATTCAACCTTTATTTAGTCAGGTAAATCTTATTGAGCCTCGAGGCCAATGATACAAATACATTAAACAATAAACAATAGAAAAGTAGCAAAAGTAGCAAAAACATCCATCCATCCATCCATCCATTTTCATCCGCTTATCCGGAGTCGGGTCGCGGGGGTAGCAGCCTAACTAGGGAGGCACAGACTTCCCTATTCCTCTCGATGTGGAGAAGCAGCGGCTCTACTCCGAGTCCCTCCAGGATGGCTGAGCTTCTCACCCTATCTCTAAGGGAGAGTCCAGACACCCTGCAGAGAAAACTCATTTCAGCCGCTTGTATCAGAGATCTCGTTCTTTCGGTCACAACCCAAAGCTCATGACCATAGATGAGGGTGGGAACGTAGATCGATCGGTAAATTGAGAGCTTTGCCTTTCGACTCAGCTCTCTCTTCACCACGACAGACCGGTACAACGCCCGCTTCACTGCGGAAGTCACAGATACAAGGTGTTTCCTAGCATTCAGTGTTAGACATGACATGTTATAATAATAATAATAATGAATTCAATTTATAACGCATCTTTCATCCATCCATCCATCCATCTTCTTCCGCTTATCCGGGGTCGGGTCGCGGGGGTAGCAGCCTAAGTAGGGAGGCCCAGACTTCCCTCTCCCCAGCCACTTGGAGCAGCTCCTCCGGGGGAATCCCAAGGCGTTCCCAGGCCAGCCGAGAAACATAGTCCCTCCAGCGCGTCCTGGGTCTTCCTCTGGGTCTCCTCCCGGTGGGACATGCCCGGAACACCTCACCAGGGAGGCGTCCAGGAGGCATCCTAACCAGATGCCCGAGCCACCTCAACTGGCTCCTCTCGATGTGGAGAAGCAGCGGCTCTACTCCGAGTCCCTCCCGGATGACTGAGCTTCTCACCCTATCTCTAAGGGAGAGTCCAGACACCCTGCGGAGAAAACTCATTTCAGCCGCTTGTATCCGAGATCTCGTTCTTTCGGTCACAACCCAAAGCTCATGACCATAGATGAGGGTGGGAACGTAGATCGATCGGTAAATTGAGAGCTTTGCCTTTTGACTCAGCTCTCTCTTCACCACGACAGACCGGTACAGCGCCCGCTTCACTGCGGACGCTGCACCTATCCGCCTATCGATCTCACGCTCCAGTTTTCCCTCATTCGTGAACAAGATCCCGAGATACTTAAACTCCTCCACTTGGGGCAGGACCTCCTCCCCGACCCGGAGAGGGCATGCTACCCTTTTCCGGCTCAAGACCATGGCCTCGGATTTGGAGGAACTGATCCTCATCCCGGCCGCATCACACTCGGCTGCAAACCGCTCCAGTGAAAGTTGTAAATCACGAACTGATGAAGCCAGTAGGACCACATCATCTGCAAAAAACAGAGAAGCGATTCTAAGGTCACCAAAACAAATCCTCTCAACACCTTGGCTGCGCCTAGAAATTCTGTCCATAAAAGTTATGAACAGAATCGGTGACAAAGGGCAACCTTGGCGGAGTCCAACTTTTACCGGAAACGAGCCTGACTTACTGCCGGCAATGCGGACCAAGCTATTTATATATATATATATATATATATATATATATATATATATATATATATATATATATATATATATATATATATATATATATATATATATATATATATATATATATATATATATATATATATTAGGGATGTCCGATAATATCGGCCTACCGATATTATCGGACCGATATTGGCATAAAAATGTAAAATCTCTACATATCGGTATCGGTTTCTCTTCCGATAACAAAAGCCCGATAATTCACATTTTATTTAACAATGAAAAATTATAGTAGGCTGTATATTTTACTTGTTATTTTAGTTGACATTACATGTTCCAAGCTCTTTTACAGCTACAATGTTTAATTTTATTTGTTATTTAAAATTTGTCCTAGCTATAGTGGGTATTGTCAGGATTATCTCAGGGAGAGCATGATCCAACCTATTGTTTAAGTTTTTTTTTTTAAATAAATATGGCAGTTTTTCCATAACTTCAGTTGAAATGGTTCTTATTTTCTACAGACTGTTTGCCTATGGAATGTATCCAGTGGGGCAACACAATAAAGCAGACAAAATGTCCCTGACAGGAGATATATAATTTCACCTTAATATCGGTTTGTAATATCGGTTAATATCGTAATCGGAAATTAAGTGTTAAACAATATCGGCATATCGAATATCGGCAAAAAAGTCAATATCGAGCATCTCTAATATATATATATATATATATATATATATATATATATATATATATATATATATATATATATATATATATATATATATATATATATATATATATATATATATATATATATATATATATATATATATATATATATATATATATATATATATATATATATATATATATATATATATATATATATATATATATATATATATATATATATATATATATATATATATATATATATATATATATATATATATATATATAATATATATATATATATATATATATATATATATATATATATATATATATATATATATATATATATATATATATATATATATATATATATATATATATATATATATATATATATATATATATATATATATATATATATATATATGGTAAATGGAGCTTATTTATATAGCGCTTTCCAGCCCCCTGTGAGGAGCCCCAAAGCGCTTTACAATACCAACCATCCACCTATTCATACACACATTCATACACCGGTAGTGGTAGCCTGTCTCACCTAATGAGCTTGTTTGATTCAAAATGGCCGCCTCACCTTATGAGCTTGTTTTATCCAAAATGGCTGCCTCACCTAATGAGCTTGTTTGATTCAAAATGACCGCCTCACCTAATAAGCTTGTTTGATTCAAAATGGCCACCCAAAATGGCCGTCTCACCTAATTAGCTAGTTTGATACAAGCTAGTTTGATACAAGCTAGTTTGCTAGCCTAATCCACGCCAACAGAATGACCTCATATACATACCAATGGCTGCAAAAATGCTAATGTGATACAAGCTAGTTTGATACAAGCTAGTTTGCTAACCTGTTTGATCCAAAATCGCCGCCTCACCTAATGAGCTTGTTTGATCCAAAATGGAGTCCTCACCTAATGAGCTTGTTTGATTCAAAATGGCCGCCTCACCTAATGAGCTTAATTGATTCAAAATGGCCACCTCATGTAATGAGCATGTTTGATCCAAGATGGCCGCCTCACCTAATGAGCTTGTTTGATCCAAAATGGCCGCTTCACCTAATGAGCATATTTGATTCAAAATGGCCGCCTCACCTTATGAGCTTGTTTGATTCAAAATGGCCACCTCACCTAATAAGCTTGTTTGATTCAAAATGGCCACCCAAAATGGCCGCCTCACCTAATTAGCTAGTTTGATACAAGCTAGTTTGATACAAGCTAGTTTGCTAGCCTAATCCACGCCAACAGAATGACCTCATTTACATACCAATGGCTGCAAAAATGCTAATGTGATACAAGCTAGTTTGATACAAGCTAGTTTGCTAGCCTGTTTGATCCAAAATGGCCGCCTCACCTAATGAGCTTGTTTGATCCAAAATGGAGTCCTCACCTAATGAGCATGTTTGATTCAAAATGGCCGCCTCACCTAATGAGCTTAATTGATTAAAAATGGCCACCTCATGTAATGAGCATGTTTGATCCAAGATGGCCACCTCACCTAATGAGCTTGTTTGATCCAAAATGGCCGCCTCACCTAATGAGCTTGTTTGATCCAAAATGGCCGCTTCACCTAATGAGCATATTTGATTCAAAATGGCCGCCTTACATTATGAGCTTGTTTGATTCAAAATGGCCACCTCACCTAATAAGCTTGTTTGATTCAAAATGGCCGCCCAAAATGGCCACCTCACCTAATTAGCTAGTTTGATACAAGCTAGTTTGATACAAGCTAGTTTGCTAGCCTAATCTACGCCAAAAGAATGACCTCATATACATACCAATGGCTGCAAAAATGCTAATGTGATACAAGCTAGTTTGATACAAGCTAGTTTGCTAGCCTTTTTGATCCAAAATGGCCGCCTCACATAATGAGCTTGTTTGATTCAAAATGACCGCTTCACCTAATGAGCTTGTTTGATTCAAAATGGCCACCCAAAATGGCCGCCTCAACTAATTAGCTAGTTTGATACAAGCTAGTTTGATACAAGTTAGTTTGCTAGCCTAATCCACGCCAACAGAATGACCTCATATACATACCAATGGCTGCAAAAATGCTAATGTGATACAAGCTAGTTTGATACAAGCTGGTTTGCTAGCCTGTTTGATCCAAAATGGCCGCCTCACCTAATGAGCTTGTTTGATCCAAAATGGCCGCCTCACCTAATGAGCTTGTTTGATCCAAAATGGCCGCCTCACCTAATGAGCATATTTGATTCAAAATGGCCGCTTCACCTTATGAGCTTGTTTGATTCAAAATGGCCGCCTCACCTAATGACCATGTTTGATTCAAAATGGCCGTCTCACCTAATGAGCATGTTTGATTCAAACTGACCGCCTCACCTAATAAGCTTGTTTGATTCAAAATGGCCGCCTCACCTAATTAGCTAGTTTCATACAAAATGCCCCAAAGGCATCCTCCACACCAACAGAATGGCCTCATATACATACCAATGGCTGCAAAAATGCTAATTCAAGTTGTCACTTGACAAACCCATGGGAAGTCTAGGTAGAATGTAAAATGACAAACTCCCATGGGAAGTCTAGGTAGTATGTCAAATGACAAAGGCTTTGGTAGTACTGGGTAATAGGCCTGTGCTGCTTTCATAATGAACATTTCAGAGTCATGTCTTAATTTCTTCTTACTTGCTTCTAGTCTTTTTCTACTCTACATCTGAGCCAAATGAAAAGAAAAAGAAACTGACTTAAAACAAACTGCTTACACATTTCTAACAGGCTTTGTTGTTATGAATCTGATGTCTGAAACAGGTTTTTCCCATAGAATGTTAGTCTTTTTGTGACATTTAAGAGTAGAGTACATCTAGCTTGCATCCTTAAGAGGATTTAACTGTTCACAGATGAGAAGTAAAACATCTGCTTCTGTTGAATAAAGTTTAATTTTGACAAGAGAATTTGTTGTTTTGTGTATGGATACAAGAAGAAATACAAGAATATGTTTTACAAATCTAACTCAGTCAAAAGATTGATTGTTGATGATGGCGACTGGCTTGCTTCTGGCATCTGCTCATACGTGGCTGTCAAATCCAAACTTGGTCTTAAATATTTGGTTGCAGGTCACGCAGTAGCTGGCCTGTACTTGTAGGAGGATCTAGGTTTTTTTGTGTGTAAATTTGTTGTTTGAGGTCTAACTCACAAAGGCAAGAATTTTTTTAATTTTGAGACGTCTTTCTTGACCTTTGAACGCCAAATTGTTTTTCTATGAGCAGCCTCCTTCCTAAACTACATGCAGTCAGATTATGTTTGAAGACGTCCTTATAGCAAAGGTACTGCCCACCAGAGTTGCGCTTCCCACTCGAAAGCTCTGAGTAGAATATGCTTTTTGGTAGTGTACAGTCTTCCATCCGCTGGACATTGCTACATTATCGCAGTTGTCCTCTCATCAGTAGGGCCGCCATGCCATGAGTATTTGAGCGATGAAGAACATCGGTATTTGTGACACAATCCTGCCATTTGATGTACAAGATGTGAAAAAGTTTGATTAGAATGCAACTTGAACTTCGGCAAATAATTTAGTGTTTACCAACAAATAACAATGCCCAGAAATTTTATGTAAAAAGGTTTTGAAATGCCAAATGTGTTATACAAAAAAGATAAAAATAAATACATTAAAAAAAACTTCCTAGATGCAACAAAGTTCATGCTCAATCATCCAGGTACCAAATCCAATAATTCACTGTCGGGTCATCTGGACAGTTTCTTTTTTATAGAAACATTTTGCCCTCTATCCAGAGGGTTTCATCAGTCAGAGGAGTTCCAGTAAACTTTTTCCCCACCAAGGAGTAAACTCCTTAAGTGGACCAACTAGTAATTCGAATCAACATTGATAACCAACGTTGCCCTCCCAAACTGTCAGATCTGTTTTTAGATTCATGAACTGTTTAGGTCAAACAGATTTAATTCAAACCTGAATGTGGGTCTTCTCGTGACAGGGTCATACAGCACATGACAACAGAATCCTACAATTCAAGTTGCAACAGATTTTCTATAATTGCTGCAAGTCCCCAGTTCACTCAAATGTATGTTGATAAATTGGGCCGGACCTAAACAATTAGTCATGGCTACAGAAACTGCACCAGACATGGCTTGCTGAAGGTCCTGATGAGAGGGGGCCTTTCAAAGGGAAAATATATTCAATTTTTGTTTCAAAATCAAAATAAACAAAGTTAGAAAAGTGTGAAAAGAGAATGTGGTTACACCAAATTATTGTAAAGATATTGAACAAAACATAATGTAGTGACAATAAATAAATAAAAAACAGTGGGGCAGCAGCAGTTGATATTTATGGTCAAATTGCAAGAAATAACCTAAAGAAATTGAGATTATCAAAGGGAAAAATCCTGAAATAAATCACATTTACATTAAAAATGTTAGAAAACAATAGCCGTGTTTCCATCTATTTTCAATTTGAATTTTGAGCGAATTTTTGAAAATACGCAAAAATTTAAATAAAAATTAATGCAAATCAGAAGTGTTTCCATCAACTGGCTTGAAGCGAATCCACCAGGCCATGCAAAGCGGCATTACGTCAGACGTCAGCATTACGCATGTCTACAGTAAACAGGAAGTAGCGGTTGAAAGCAGGAACCGAACCACACATCTCGGCAAAATGGAGAGAATATTTCAGGAATGTGTTGCTATCGGGCAAGTTGTATTTATTCTGTCATGCCAACTAGTTCCCTTTCAGTCATGTCTCTCGGTGCAACATATGCTATGGGAATTGCGCCCCTGCGTGATTACCTGAAGGAATACATTCCCGCCTTTACGGCAGGGGTGTCAGCGTTGCGCCAGAGGCCCCGCCCTCTGGGTACTTAAGCCGCTGACGCCCATTCATCATTCTCTTATTGCCCTTCACCTTGCTTAAACCTGAACTCTCTCTCTTCGCGGGACTTCTATGCTGCTTCATCGCTCGACCAGAGGTGAGCTTGCTCCCTACACAGAGCGCACAGAGAATTATTTCTGCGTAATCCTGGGCTAGCGAAAGCTAGTCCGGCACATGTTTCCTTAACCCCAAAGTTTGTTCTTCTCCTCTTTCCGCAGACTGCTTCGCTCGACGGTGCTAACTACGTCACACCGCTACTTCTGCTAATTCGTAGCAGGCTAACCAACGAAAGCGACGCGATGGAGGAGACGTCTCAAATAAAGAGAAAAAATATCTTGGATGGACTCGCTCGTCTTATCTCGGACATGCCTCCGGAGAAAGGAAAGCGAAAGACTTCCAAAAAAGACCAGCAGAGCGGCGAGTCCGACCTCGCGCGCCTGCCCCAGCGGATGCGGTTTTTCCCTCTCAGCGATGGACATCCACGAGGCCTGTCCCATCTGCTTGGGGATGTTGCACGCGAACATGGCGCTGGACGCACCCGGATCTTGCCCACACTGTAGCCAGATGCTGGAGGCGGTGAGGAGGCACTGGACGGACTTCGTTGCCAAGGCCATGGGGGCTGCTACAGTGCCAGCAGACCCAGACACTACTGAACCTCTGACTCCCACTGCCGGAGCTCGAGAGCAAGGCTTTGGACGACAGCACCCGAGTCGAATGGGGCGACAGCCCAGATGTGCTACCCCCCATGGTGGACCTAACAGTCGAATTTGACACTCGAGGCATGATGAACGAGGACGAGATCTCGATTTCAACCTCAGGTGAATTTTCTGCGGACGACGCCAACGTCAGATACGGGGAACAGGGAGAAGACCTCTCCCACACCCTGGTACCTGTGCTCCCGGAGACTGACTTTTCCATCCCTGCTCTGTTCGACTTGTGTCACAGAGCAACGGACGCACTGCAGATCCCATGGCCGGAGCCTTCACCTTGTCAACAAGTCACGAGGTTGGCAGGAAATTATTTTTACTCAAAGCAGCTGGCCGCCACGAGGCAAAGGATGCCCGTCTTTCTGGACTTCCTCACAGAACTGACTCGCACCTGGTCTCAGCCCAGAGCTCCCATGCTGCTGCCGCTCTCACAGTTTCTCGTCGTGGACGGGATGGATGAAGTGAGAATAGCCAACGTTCCTCAAATTGAGGACACGCTTGCGTCTCATCTGGCTCCCAAGTCATTCGGGACAAAACCAACTCTCCTCAGCAAGGCCTGTCGAGCTTCCGCTTCTCTGCTAGAGAAATGCTACA
>JBBPBX010008596.1:0-17670 GCA_038048925.1 Garcialebias charrua
AGCGATAAAGAAGAGGAATTTAATTCATTTGTGTGTCATACAAAACAGTCCGCCACCAGGGCAGTTCATTGTGAGACACCGCGCGCGCGTGAGCGGTCGTAAAATTTGAGCTTGGCGCGTTCGCGCGAGCGTTCAAAGGCTTGTGCAAGCGGAGCTCGCACAGCGTGGCGTGGTCTCGCGCTCGCGCTAGCGCGGAGCTATGCCTCGCCCTTTAGCTTGACTAGAGGTCACACTAGCTCCTAACAGAGCAATCTCAAAACCTTCACACTTGCTTCCACAAGTCTCCACTTGCTCTTAGCAAGCCTCCACTTGCTCCCAGCAAGGCTCCACACTTTTCAGGTCTTAGCCCAGAGTATTTAAAAGGCTGAGACTCAACAGGTGTTTCTGCAGAGCTAATCAAGCCTGATTAGTCCAAGTAAAAAAAGTGCTTCTTAGCAGGCTGCTGGGCTTTCAGCAGACTTGCAGCCAACACAAACACAACAATGATGTTTTTTAAAAACTCTCACCCCCTCAGGGTACATAACAGGACCCATGAGCTGGGAACGGTCGGTGGACCCTAGCGGCCAAACGTGGTAATGCGCCCCTAGCGGCCGAAAGTGGTACTGCTCCATTTTTTTTCGTCAGAATGAATGGAAACGGTTATATCTCAGCAAAAATTGGTCTAAAAATATGGGGAAAAAAAATCCCTAAATATGTCGCTTCGTCGTATAAGTCGCAGAAGATGAAAATTAGTAAAAAAAACTGACTTATAGGCCGGAAAATACGGTACCTGTTCCAGGTTAAGTTTCTGCCCCCTGAACTTTTATAGTGCCCCTCAAATGTAAAAGTGGTGTGCCACCTCCTGGGCTAATATAAAATTAAAAGTATAGCAATAAAGTCTAAAAAAGCTAAGTCTGGTCCTTTTTTAGATTTTTCTACCTGGATTATTGAGCATGCATCAGGGTATAGCAATAAAGATTTTTTTAAGCATTAATGATTGGAAAGCATTATTTTAAAATGTGATAAATATGGGAATTAAAAAATCTATTTATAATGGATTTCAATAGTGTCAATTTTCTCCAAAACTGACTGATCATATAGATTTTGATGTGGCAATCCAATTTTCAATAGGGTCCTTTGTAGAGCCCGACCAATACATCCATCGGTAGGGCAGATATTTTAGGCTGCTATAGGAATTTGGGGAGATATAAATACCTGTGATAATTGTCCCATTATGTGCCCATATAAGCACTTAATTTTCACCCCTAAAATGCTGAGGAAAAAGCGTAATTGTATATCCAGCAGAGGGCGCATGCAGACTACTTTCAAATCATGGCCGTTCACTTAAGTTGCACTTTCACATTCAGCACAGACAAAGCAGGGAGCAAGTACACACTCTGTAACATATTTAGCTGAACAGATCATGGTAAGTTTATTCTAACTGATCTGTAATATCAGGGTATATGCAGAAATTCCAGAGTTGAATTTAATACCTTTTAATACCTTTTTAATACCATCAAAATATTTTTTAATACCATCACGGCACCGAGCTGTAACCGTAGCGGCAACCTGTTGTACTTCAGTTTAGAGCAACTAATTGTAAAGTGATAGATTACTGTCATTTTCTTCCTAAACTTTGGTAGTAAATGTAGTTTTATAACAATTACTGGATACATCAATTTGCTTCTTGCCTCAATAAAAGCACTGACCTACTTGTTATTTAAATCTAACCCAAGAGAAAAAGTTTAATTGTTCCCACACATAACATATCTCTAATGGCAAACAAAAACTGTAAACTTGAAAACAGAACAGTTTAGTTAAAATAATTCAACACTGAACACATGCATAATTCAAAAAGAGAGGTAGAAAAATAATAACTACTGTATTTTTCATCCTGTAAGTTGCAGTTTTTTGCATAATTTACATGCCTTGCAACTTATAGGACGAAGTGACATATTTATAGATTTTTTTCTCCCATATTTATAAACCATAACACTGAAATATGACCGTTTCATTCATTCTGACTGAAAAAAAACCCAGTTCATATCTATTGTAGTAATAGTATGGCATGCTGTTGTATCATGTAATAGGAAAACGTGCCTATAATGACAAATTTAAAAAAGTTCAAGACAAAAACAACTGGACTTTATTTATTATACTATTTATTATACTATTATACTATACTTTATTGTTTTTTTATTGCATTTTTTAGAATTCACCATGTCCTGGATGACTGAGAATCTTCACTAGCTATTAATGACTCAATCGGCCTGCCATACTCTCCCCACCTCTCTGCTTGAACCTTCAATCCAGCAGCAAGCTGCACCACGGTGGCGAAATGCAGCTAATTTGACCATTAAAGTGCATTTATTAAGAAAATGACAGACAGAAAAACACCTCTGCTATAATTTCGAGCTAACAAATAATTGTTTAGGTAATTTTCTTGTTAAATGTCGGCGAAACGAGCCGCGCTCCTTTTTCCTGTTTGTCACCGCTGAGCGATCACGGAGCACACAGGCACTGAGGCAGCGACACTTTTTTTTTTTTAAATAAAGCCGATTTAACCATTAAAGTACTTTTATTAAGAAAACGTTAGACTGAGACACACCTTTTGCTATAATTTCGAGCTAACAAACAATTGTTTAGGTAAATTTCTTGTTAAATGTCGGAGGATAAAGCCGCGCTCCTCTTTCCTGTTTCTTTTTACAGACATGATCAGCCTCGGCCAGCTGTAGGTGCGCGCGCACACTGACTGACGATATGACGTCTTTGTTTTAGCTAAGGTCCTACTTGGAACATAAAATTAGAAAAGATAAATAAATTCACAGACCTTTTTTTAGACGACAGAACAAGAAAAATATAGTTGTGTAGGTTTTAAAAAATTTAATACCTCGTCAGATGACGTTTATTACTTTTTAATACTTTTTAATGGCCTTAATTTGTGTTAATTTCACTTACTACCTTTTAATACCTTTTACAACCCCGCGGATACCCTGAATATAACAAAAAAAATCAACAATAAATAATCTTCAATCCTCCAACCCATTTGTCATTAGCTACGTGCCTCTCAAGTTAGCAAGCCAACGTTTAGATAACCTAGCATAGGCTATTACCTTGTAAAACGTTATCCAGAACAATAAAGCTAACGTAGAGGTAAAACACATCAGTGTTAGTAACATTATCTTTGTCGTCCTCAGTGAAATGCTTTGTCTGAAATCTTTACTTCTCTGCAAAGAAAAATAAAAACTGCTGCGGTCAATACTAATTAAACCTTCACCATACTTGACTATTTAAATAATGGACAGGGAAGGGCGTTTCTTTGATTAATTTATATTTTTGTAACACACTTGATAATTTTATGGTGAATAGTGGAGGATAGAAAATGTGAGCGCACTGCTTCAAGACTTCAAGTATTAAAACAGGTTTAAAAGTACTGTAGCTGTTTATTTAGATTCTTGGGGGTGGATGAAGCTAAAAAAATTCCAGCCAATATATAGATCATCAGCATTAACTGTCCCCTCCCAATACTAGTATCGACGAAAGACAAAATTTCCATATCAGTCAGGCTCAAGTCCTTTCTTATGTCTGGATGCAGCCACAAACCAAAAAGGAACCTCCCTTATATTTTGTTATCCAGCTCACAACACTGACAGACAGATGGAGGGTATTTTCAAACCCCCCTCTTTACTCCGCGTCGGGTCAAAAAAAGTGATGAAGGAGCCGACAATAATCAAAACATCCTAACTTACTCTTTCTGCTCGATGCTGGCATCGGAGCAGGTGATGTAGAGGAGTTTCAGGGCTCTGGTGGCTCTGAGTGGCAGGCTGTCCAGATCAGGGGGGGCGACCTCAGCCCTGACGTCCTCCTCTGGGACCGAGGCTACGATGGAGTCACTGTTCAGCAGCCAGACCTACAGGAGGAGAAACTTTCACTTCAACTACACAAACGATTCAGAGCAGCTGGAGAATGTGATGAAACACAAGGAAATGAAACAACTAAAACTAAAATGTGTTTAACATCTATTCTGACTCCAGCTTCCATCATCACGTCTGCACTGTTTTCTTCTTCTTTTTATTAAGCAGATCAAAACGAAGCAGATATTTTATCCGCTCCATTTTGATCCAATTTCACACTAGATTGATTTTTACTTCTGCTGCCAGCCTGAGCCTCAGCGAAGACTTTTATGTCCTGCTGTTCAGACAACACAGCTGCAATAGTTATGGGAAGTTTTTTGCAGCGCAAATAAACAGATAGTAAAATGGTGTGATATTCCCGTTGAAGTCTTAAAAGTCAACTAATCTGCATGCTGAGGTTTGCTCGCACACACCGAGGCTCAGATCGAGCCGTAAACAGAGGCCTGGGTGGCGTTTGTCTAAGCACAACTCAGAGTTTCTTTTCCTGCTTCTTACCAGTAAGAAGGCTTTTCCATCTGGCGTCTGAAGTGAGAAGTGGAAGGTGCAGAGCGAGTTGGACAGCCCCAGCAGCCTGGAGGAGACCGTCCTCTCCAAGAACCAAGATCTGACCAAAGCAAACAGAAAGCTTCAACTGTGTCCATTTTCCTTTTCGTTTCTGTGTGTGCACTGAAACGGGTTACTTTTTACTAAAATAATAACTAGAGAAACTGCACTTCCTGTGAAAATACCTATAGATGAATGTTTTTTGCCAAGAGCTGCCAAAGAAGCTGAAACCTGGTTGAAAAGGTTTCATGGCTAAAACGTTAACGTGAGCTGAATTTTAACAGCTGACATTTGCTGAAAGCAGGAAAATAAAAGCAAAAAGCAGCTGAAAACAGCAAAAACGAGTAGGAAGGAGCAGAATATTTTGAAAAAGGCAGAGAGAGGCTGAATAGATTACAAAAATATTTGAAATTAGTAACAAAAACAACCTGAAATTGGCAATAAAGTACGGTAGCTGATTTTTTCCTTCTTTAAAAAAAAAAAATCTTAGAATAGAAAGAGGCTGAAAGGAGCATCAAAACTAGAGCTGTCATCGGGCCGGAAATCCACGGCCCTACCCTACCCGAGCCCTTAGTTTAATTACCCAAGCCCGAGGGAGCCCGCTGATTTCCTAGAAATCACCGCCCGACCCGACCCTACCCGATTAAAAAAAAAACAACAACAAAAAAAAAAAAAACACTACGTTTATTTATTAAGCTTTTACTGCGTTCTCCCACTCAGCAAAAGAACTTGATGTTGTTCTTCTGTGTTTTGATGGAGGAGGTGTGAGCGCGCTGCTCGCAGTGACTTTTGAAGCTTCAGGAATGTCAGGAATGCGGCAACTTGTTCCGCCGCAGATGAGAGCAGTGTGCGGACGTGAGCGTGCACCTGACGCACGTCAGCTGGTGACATAATTTTGAGCTTGTTAAAGTTAGGCCACAGAAATAATGCAACTCTGTGCAAGTCGTGGATAATAATTNTAGAGCTGTCATCGGGCCGGAAATCCACGGCCCTACCCTACCCGAGCCCTTAGTTTAATTACCCAAGCCCGAGGGAGCCCGCTGATTTCCTAGAAATCACCGCCCGACCCGACCCTACCCGATTAAAAAAAAAACAACAACAAAAAAAAAAAAAAACACTACGTTTATTTATTAAGCTTTTACTGCGTTCTCCCACTCAGCAAAAGAACTTGATGTTGTTCTTCTGTGTTTTGATGGAGGAGGTGTGAGCGCGCTGCTCGCAGTGACTTTTGAAGCTTCAGGAATGTCAGGAATGCGGCAACTTGTTCCGCCGCAGATGAGAGCAGTGTGCGGACGTGAGCGTGCACCTGACGCACGTCAGCTGGTGACATAATTTTGAGCTTGTTAAAGTTAGGCCACAGAAATAATGCAACTCTGTGCAAGTCGTGGATAATAATTTTGCGCTCCAGCACTTCTGCATGTCGCGCAGAAACACCTGCTGCGGAGAGTCTGTGTGTGAGGACTGGCAGTGTTGCTTCAGTTTCTCATTCCAGAGACAAACCAGGTTGGTGGGATATTTGTCACCCTCCAGTTCTCTCTGTGCACGGTAAAATGGTTCGAGAAATGTCACTAAAAAGTCCAGCATGTCGGGGGAGACGCTGTCCAGGCGCGCGCCGCGCGCCTGCTCTCTGGCTGAGTTTTCTGCGCTGCGGTTTTCACCATCTAAATTCACTCTATTAATTATTTCCTCATCAATAAACTTACTGCCTTATATTCTTTACAAGCAGATTAAAACAATTTTATATTGTGTGCATTTTTATTTAGTTTTGTTTGTGCTGTATGATTAAAAAAAACCACATCAAAGCCCGAGCCCGACCCGCGGCCCGCCAATCAAACGCAAAAATATGGCCCTACCCTACCCGAAGTCGGGTAGGGCTCGGGTAGGGTCGGGCTCGGGCAAAGAAACGACACCTCTAATCAAAACTATATTATTAGAAAGAAGCACAAAAGGTAGGAATTAACTAAAGGAAAAAAAGCAGAAAATGCGGAAAATTATCAGAAAAATACCAAAAAAGTCAATGAAAAAGCAGCAAATAAGCTAAATTTAGCACATAGAAGCTGAAGGAAGTGGAAATTATCACCAGAAGCTGAAACAAGCTAAACCAGAACAACCGATGTTTTCAACAGCACAATGGATGTGAAGAGAGCTGCGTTCATTTTCAGAGAAAAACACGACAGAAAAGACGAAACAATTCAAAAAGAAAAAGTGTACAAATATTAGAAGTCGGAGCAGGAAGGCCCTGAATGAGCCCAGCGGTTTGATACTGTTGAAGTGGCACAAAAACAACAACAAAAGTTAATAAGTTGGAGATATCCATCCAGTTACTACTTTTTGAAAGCATCATTAAAACCCCTCAACTGGTGCATGAGATATTTTGCTAACAGACAAACAGGTCTGACTCCAGGTGTTAATGTTGAAGTTTTAAGGCAGCATTCTTGTGCCCTGAGCAGCGTTTGGAGTATAAGTTGTGAATAATTCTCAGCTACAACCACGTCAACTTTTATCGCAATATCTGCAAAATTAATAATAATAATAATTATGAATTTAATTTATAACGCACTTTTAATTAACAAAAATCTCAAAGTGCTACAAAGTGCAACAAAAATCAAAGATCAAATAAAAACAAGTGACAAAATCAAGTAAAATCAATGATAGTATCAACTAAGATTAAAGGTAAAATCATGTGGAGGCAGAATAGGCTCGCTTAAAAAGAAAAGTCTTTAAGCCTTTTTAAAGTCAACCAGTGACTGTGGAGCTCTCAGGTAGTCAGGGAGGGAGTTCCATAGGCGGGGGGCAGCCACACAGAATGCCCGGTCTCCCATGGTCCTTAATTTGGTTTGTGGAATGTGAAGGAGATTACTGTTCTGTGATCGTAGAGACCAGGGGCCTCATGTATCAACCGTGCGTGCGCACAAAAACATTGCGCACGTCACTTTCCACGCAAAACCCCGTATGTATCAAAACTGAAATGAACGTGAATATCTGCGCATCCACGTACATTTCCACGCCAGCTCCCCTGCTTGCGTACGCACGTTTCTGTGGTTCTTGTTCCTTTGGCGACACTTACAGGTGCTTCTGAGAAACTGAAGCCCCACAGTCTGTGGTTGACTTTAAGAGCGGCTTGAAGACCTTTCTTTTTAACCGAGCATACTCTTCCTCCTCATGATTCTACTTTTGATCTTAGTTGATACTGTTGTTGATTTTAACTGTTTTATTATTTGTTTTATCGACATTTAATTCTGTTGCACTTTGTAGCACTTTGAGATTTCCATTAATGAAAGGTGCGTTATAAATTGAATTCATTATTATTATTATTATTATTATTATTATTACTATTAACTGTTCATGATGTGAAAATGATTAATATTCCCACCAAACACACGATTAACAAGTACATCCACATGGACGCGCAAAGTTGTGCAAAAAATAAATGTAACAGGAACGGATACATTCAGCCTTACTGGAGGATATAGATAGTGTAACACGCAGAGCATTTATTTATAAACAGATATAATTCTCTGATCTAGGATATGGCTTATCAGCCGTTTTCAGAAATAATCATTTTTCAGTTTGGCACTGCATGCGCACTGGCGCAACACAGGGGCCGCGCATCACGCGTGCACGTGCAGAAACTGGGGTTCCACAGGAGCTTAGAGGGAGCTGGCAGGTCGATCAGGGCTGTGCCAGTCCAGTCCACACAAAGCCGATTCATGTCCAATGGAATGGTCTCATCCATATGATCCCAAAGGCTGAGTTATGGTCGCGCTTTGAGCGCGCGTGCACCCTCGCCGGTGTTACACGGCAGTGGAGGTGTGTCATTATCTGTGTTTATTGTAGATGTCTCCAAAATGACACGTGAAAGTACACCATTTATAACTTGTATGGGAGTAAAAGCTTCACAGACAAACAGATTGCGCACAAGGCTGCAGCGCGCGCTTTGGAGACTCCAACATCACGTCATGTCATGAAAAGTCTCCACTGAGACGCAGAGACTCGTTTCTTCATATCATCTATTAAATAAACGAAGATCTATGTTCTAGCAAACATCCAAGTAAGTTCCTCTGTGTTTACAGTAATTATGGTAATTAACTCGTGCGCAAAGTTAATATTTTCACTCAGAATGAATGAATGAGCCGGTGGCGCACCTGACAGCAGCGTGCGCGCACACGAATACCGGCACACAATCACTCGTTCTTTGCGTGATGAACACAGTTTATTACTATTCTTACTTAGGATGTTTGTCCTCACTCATATTATATTAAATCCATTGTTTTCCTGAATCTAGAAATGATTTCTGATCGCGCAGGGATCAAACAAACATGTCCTTCACACATGCAGGAAGTAATTTGCATCTGTTTAACATATGTAAATGAAGGCGTGTCAGGGGAGGTGTCTCACGTGCGCTCAGTTCCACGTTCATTGTGATGTACAAAAGGAATGTGCGTGGATACCGGTGTACGCACAGCTTGATAAATCTGGATTTTTTTGTGCGTAGACACTTTTCTGGATTTGACCGTACGTCACTTTTCAGTAAGAAATCCACGCAAGTCTTTGATACATGAGGCCCCCAGTGGATGAATATGGTGCAAGAATGTCCTTTAGATAATCAGGTGAAGTTCCATGTAAGCATTAATGTGTAATGAGAGCAGTTTTGTACTGATTTCTGTAGGTGACAGGAAGCCAATGGAGGTTATGGAGAATGGGTGTAATATGTTCAAATTTACAAGCTCTCAATAAAATCCTTGCTGCACTGTTTTGAATATATAGGCTCTGTGCATGAGCTTCGTGAATCACTTCCGCATTGACCGGAAAGGTGAGTTACAACTTCCGGTTTAATTCTTGTATCCTGTCATCCCAGAGATAAACAACGAAAATGAGTGTTGCTGCGTCAAAAAAAAAAAAAATATAACGTGCGTGCCAGCTTTAGATTTCAGCCGTTGGTGTGTGGATCTAATCATCACTGTTGTGTGCCACTTTGCTCAGCTTCACGTCGCTATAATAGCCGTTTGAGCTTTCACTGTTTCCCTAAGGAGACTAGCCTTCGTTTGTCATGGCTGCAAAAAATCCGAAGAGAGGGATTTACGGCAACACCTAACACCAAGGTTTGTAGCCGACATTTCCTGGAGAAAGAAATAATTACTACAGAAAAGGGAAGACGAATTTTAGCAGCAGGGTCTGTTCCATCTTTATTTGAGTGGAACAAATACAGCAGGAAGAGACGCGCGGGTGTTTGGGAGCGCAGATGTCGACCAGAACCTGATCCAGAATCAGATTCGGAGGATCCAACTGAGGACAACGAACCACCCGTCACGGTACCTATGGTTGTGGACCATGACTACAGCGCGAGCAGAACCGTGTGTGTGGACCGGGAGCAGTATCACAGCATGCTGAGAGAAATAGAGCAGCTGAAAGAGCAGCTCAGATCCTGTAGTCTTCAAAAGCCGTTTGGACTGGAACGTTTTTCTGCCTCACCAGAAGACATCAGATTTTACACCAGGTCAGTCTAAATAGCATGTTGCCTCTGTAAAATAATTAATATGCTTTGAACTATTCTATATACATGTAAACCTTCAAATCATGTATAATTTTATTTCCACTTTACAAATGTGAGCCAGTTTTTTTGGTTCTTTAACATAAATTTTCAAAGTAAGATATTTTTTATCTTAATAGTAGTGTCAACATTTGGAAACTTTTTTCACAGTTATAAATGTGGAGAGTGACATCTTCTATATATTTTTAATGTGTTTTAGGTTCCCCTCATATGAGCATCTGAAGGCGTTTTGGAACTTGATCGAGACAGCAACAGCAAAAATGGTCAGAGTCACCAGAGCAAACAAAACAGACATCATGAGTACAACTACTGAAACCCCTCTTACCAGACCAACTGTAAGTTACACGCACGCACGCACACACATATGAGAATGCTGGTTTTGACTTTTGAACTAATATTTTATTAATTTTCTGTCCAGAAACTGCTGCCAATAGATGAGCTGTTTCTTTTCCTCACCTACCTGTCTACTGGATGTACCCAGAGGGAACTGGGCCATCGTTTTAACATTCACAGAGCAACATGCAGTCGCATTATTGTGACATGGGCCAACTTCCTGTACTGCTTATTGGGCGCAATTTCTGTGTGGATGTCTCCTGATGCTGTGAAGACCAGACTCCCACAGGATTTTGATGGTCGCTACAGTGACACACAAGTTGTTCTGGACTGTACAGAACTACGGTGTCAAACCCCTTCATCCCTGCTCCTCCAGAGTGAGGTCTTCTCCACCTACAAATCACACTGCACCTTTAAGGCCATGGTGGGCATGTCTCCTCACGGAGCCCTGACATTTGTGTCAGCACTGTATGAGGGTTCCATGAGTGACAAGGAAGTGTTCCGTCAGTCAGGAATTACATCACTCTTGACACCTGACATGGCCATCATGGTGGACAAGGGATTCTTGGTGGATGATCTCGTACCTGGGACTGTTCATCGTCCTGCCTTCCTCTCCAAGAGGGCCCAAATGTCAGAGGTCGACGTTCTGAAGACCCAGTCCATTGCCCGTTTGAGGGTGCATGTTGAGAGGTTAATAAGAAGAGTTAAAGAAAATAAACTCTTTGATTCCACTATCCCTCTCTCCATTTCAGGGAGCATAAACCAAATTTTTACAGTTGCCTGTCTCCTGTCAAATTACCAAAATGGACCTTTGGTCAGGAAATGGAGATAAGTATTTAGTAATGTCAGACTGTTAAACAATTGTACATATGTAAAATAAAGAAAACATTTTTGAGAGTTCAAAATTTGAAAAACCTTGTTTATTTGATAGAAACAGTGTCAAATATAGGGTGAAGTTAAACAATCTGACATTTTCTTTGAGTATAGTTCCTCCTGGGTTTTTTATTCCTTTTTTTTGTAGTATTTATACAAAATATAACAAAGCCTTTAAACTCTCAAGTCTTACTACTACATCTAGTGGTGAAGTGGTGGTACTCAACTTTAACTTCAATTTTTGTTTGTTAACCATTTAATCCATATTTCCTCAGCCATATCATTTTTTATTTATAATTTTTAACCTGGAGAAAGAAATTTGAATAATTGATTCGATCAAAAACCTAATTTAAGCATTTCTGTAAGTAAACATAGTAAAAAAATCTGTCTGCTTTCTGTCTAATTGACTCCATAACAGTACTGTCTGGATAAATTCTTTGATTCATAACGTCTTCCTCAGCTGATACTACAAAGTCACACCAGTTCATCCCTGTAATGAGCATCTGCCCCTGAATCTGCCAATAGTATGCATGATTTTTTTTCAACTCCAATTTGCCTGATTTCATCTGCAGATATGGACAGTCTACATAACTTTTTACATTTGGACACTTCATTTCAATCAATCCAAACTCACATGGCTCAGATGGGTCAAATATCAATCCATCTGGAGAGGCCCCTAGCCAAGGCGCATCAGGGTGAATCACAAATCCACAGGGGTAGTGATTTAATCTTTTCATCTGGCAATACTCCCAGATGGCATCTGCCTCTAATTCAATCCCTCTCTTCATAGCTGCTGTCTGATGGGTCCCTTGCAGCAGACGACTCGCCAGACCTTCCTCTGAGCTCTCTCTAACATGGCAGATCTCCCTGAAGCGAGAGGCAGTTAACCTGTGCTTCCTTAGCTGATGCCATTCTGTAGATTTACTCTGTGCTCTGGTTGCACATTCAAATTTTTGAACCATGTCCCAGGTGACCTCCATGCTTTGAAGGTGTAGCTGTTGTGGTGCAGAACACACAAACATGGTTGTTGATGGCTGTAGGTGGTAGTTGTTAAGAGGCAGAGATGGGCGGGGCGGTGCAGCATGGAAGGACATGTCTGTCTTTGCTGTTGCTGGCTGTTGATAGGAAAGAGGACTTCCAGCCTGAACTTTACCAAGAGCAGAGTCAACAAGGGGAACTTCATGGCTGACTCCCATGCTGCAGATCATCGGTGCATCAGCTGCTGCAAAATCTTTATACACCTCGGACACCTGGGAAAGTAAACATTTATTTCCATAAGATATAAGTAATTTTAAGCCCTCAAAAATTCTACACTTTACAAAGACAGCTCTTTAAAATAAAATTATACAATACACTGGTAATTATACAACTGTTTTCTATTAAATATAACTACTTACTCTCAGGACAGAAAGGTCCGGCAAATCCCCAACAAGGCCTTTGTAGAGTGTGCTCCTGTGTATATAAATAACAAACGAATATGAGTCAAAAATAGAATATCCACCTGCATTTCTTTTAGATAAGACAGTTTTTTTTTTTACCTTACACCCTCTGTTGCTCTACTCTTTGGTTTGGCAGACAGCACAGCCATCTTGTCCACGGGGCCAGGCTTAATACCCTATTAAGTTATCCATGACACAGTTGCAAGTTATATGGTCAGAAAATGTAATAAAATGAGTGTATTATTGAGGAGAAAACTTACTAAAGTTCTGGGCTTGTGCCACTGCTGTTCTCCTTCTGTACAGCTTAGTACAGGGGGGACCACTGACAGTTTCAGCTCAGAATAATGTGCTGACTGGAACAGCAAAGCAACACAGTGATTGCACAATGCTGCACCAGCAACACACGTACAGCTGTGGTGAATCAGCTCCACAGGACAGGAGTCTTTCAGGACCACCTGCATAAGAATGTCATAGTAAGTATCTCAAAACGTAGTCTAATACAATTATCACAAATTACACAACAAGATTACATCTTAAATGAATGGCTGGGATAAAGATAACTTGATTTAAAAACACTTTTAACCCAGAGGAGACCCGCTAGGTAAAAATACCTGGATAATGTTACAGGGTCTGTGAGTATTCTTTTGATTTAAGTAAAACCAATTTGCATGAATTACCAAATTAACACTGGGTTAAAAGTAATAATAACAACTAGAAAGTAAGAACAATGCATGCAGCAAATAACCCAATGGGGACTAGCAAGACTAAACTCAACTGTTAATATTCGTCAAGTGTAGCCAATTCCATCCTAATTTTATTTAATTACCATCTTAGCTAAATCCCCATTAACAATTGGAACGTCGGGTTACTGAACAACAATCTTAAAACAATGTCATCTGAACAATCCTAGCTTCACCCTACACTTAAACTGTGTGGTTTTTCAGCTTTCTTCATGGACCTGTGACACAGAGCCCTGACAACCACTTCACCTGTCTCCTGATTTTTGCTAGAAACTGAGAAGAGCAGAATGTTAGTAGAATGATCACAAATTATGAGCCGTTTGTTTAAGTGTGGAACAGCTGTTTCTATAACGTGAGTACACAAAAAAGATCGTGTTGCTAGCTAATAGGCTAACGTTAGCCGCTAACAGGTAGCTACATCACGACGCGATCAAACTAACGTTACATACCCTCGTAGTTGTGCAGGAAACTTGAGATGTAGAATTTAAATCCCTTGTCACGTTTGCTTGTCGGAGCAGGTGACCAGGCATCAACGATTCGATGAACATCGCTGACAGACATCTTGGGAAGCTCATGTAAACACCGAGAATAAGCCATCTTCACTAACAACGGGGATTAGACCGGAAGTTGTAACTCACCTTTCCGGTCAATGCGGAAGTGATTCACGAAGCTCATGCACAGAGCCTATTGAAGCTTCTGAAGGTTTTTGCCAGGGATTCCAATAAACAGGGAGTTAAGTTAACTAAGTTATAATCATTTTTATGTTTTCTTAGGTCAGTTGGCTGTAGTGGCCATCTTGAATTAATTTGGCCCTGTAAGCTTAATACTTGTAGACTTACGTCCAAAAAAATAAAATAAAATAAATAAACTGTCCAGAAGACCTGACTGAAAATTGTTGAATTGTACACCTGGATTATTGAGCATGGACTTTGTTGGTTACATCCAATGAATATTTCCTTAAAGTTTTATTAAAATGCATCCAGTACTTCACATTATTTATGGGCAAAATTCAAAACAAAGACGAGCCGTAATTTGTTTGCACTCAAAGTGTGTGTAGTGGATCAACCTCAGCTGCTACCACACCAAATATTAGGTTTATACTGAGTTACAACCTTTCTGTGTTTGAGGTTGATTACCGTAGCTGTGACAGCCATCTTTAATTCAACCGATTCCAGATGTTAATCAGCTGTAGACGTACAGCGAACGGTTACTTCGAGAGCTTCATTTAAAATTCATCAAATAGTTACTGACATGTTTTGATATAATCTTTGAACGTTGCTGAATTGTTCAGCTAAAAATCTGGGTAACAAAAAACGAACTTAGTGCTAATCCTGGTTTGAATAAAAATTCAGTCGGATCTGCCAAACATGAACTGACTGGAAAAACAATATTTACAGGAAGTTGTAGTTTGCCTCCTGTAAACACAAAACTTTTTCATTTTCCACCATCAAAACTGTCCCCAACAGGAAGTGTGAGTGAAAACCTGCCTGTTCAGCGACGCTGCAGGCGCTCCACCTCCCTCAGCAGGCTCCACCACCACCTGGGTGATGTAGAGCTTCACGGCCTCTGAAAGAGAACGTTTTATTCAGACTGTCAATAAAAACATAATTAATTTGACAGAGCAGCTGGGACGGTGCACACCTGGTGAAACAGCTTCTCCAAGTTCTGACGAACAGCTTGCACAGGAGATGAGAGTCAAACGGCGACAGGGTTTCTGTGCAGAGTAAAAAAACAAAAAAAACAATCATAACACCATGATCCATCTTTTGTTTTTTTAATGCAGCTGCTATGAGTTGGATGTAGAACAGACGACAGGAGGAGACACGCAGTCGATACTCTGATTATTTTTCGTGCTGCTCTTGTGGAGAATGACAAATGGAAGAACGTTGCCGATCAATCCTCATCTAGCAGCGTTGGACTGCATCAATGCATCTGTCTGAGAGCGTCTGTGTGGCAAACCTTTTGTTCACATACTATAACCTGAATAAAAGCAGCCTGCACATCCCTCACCTTTGTTTCCTGACCGTCTGCTGGGCCCACAGGACTCTCTTCCTCCGTCAGAGTGTGGTCGCAGCTGCGGTCACGAGCCAGGAGGATGAAGGTGTCGCCCAGTAAACAGTCCTCTGCTCGGGGCAGCAGCTTCTTGTTGGCAAACGGGTCCGGGTGGCAACACCATTCGTCCACGATGGCGTTCCAGTTCCCGTTAGGAAGAGGAAGAACTCGCTTAAAAGTTCTGAAGGAAACGAAACAAAGAAAAACTCTTACTGTACAGGAGGGGTGTCGGACTGTGTTACAAAAAGTGGCAAAAATGACCCAATTGACTTCAATACGAGGGCCAGTTTCAGTCAACACATTACGTCCAGTCAGACACCTGACAGGTTCCTCAACGCTTTCATTTGATGATCTGTGTTGCTCATCAAAATAATAATAATAATACAAGCCCAAAACCAGAAAAGTTGGCACGTTGTGCAAATCGCAAATAAAAACAGAATACAATGACTTGCAAATCTTTTTCAACCCATATTCAACTGAATAGAATGCAAAGACAATATATTTAATGTTCGAACGGAGAAACTTTATTTTGTTTTGCAAATAACCATTAACTTAGAATTCAATGGCAGCAACACATTGCAAAAAAGTTGGCACAGGGACATATTTACCACTGTGTTACATCGCCTTTCCTTTTAACAACACTCAGTAAACGTTTGGGAACTGAGGAGACCAATTTTTGAAGCTTTTCAGGTGGAATTCTTCCCCATTCTTGCTTGATGTACAGCTTAAGTTGTTCAACAGTCCGGGGTCTCCGTTGTCGTATTTTACGTTTCATAATGCGCCACACATTTTCAATGGGGGACAGGTCTGGACTGCAGGCAGGCCAGGGGAGGACCCGCACTCTTTTGCTACGAAGCCACGCTGTTGTAACACGTGCAGAATGTGGCTTGGCATTGTCTTGCTGAAATAAGCTGGGGCGTCCATGAAAAAGACGTCGCTTGGATGGCAGCATATGTTGCTCCAAAACCTGTATGTACCTTTCAGCATTAATGGTGCCTTCACAGATGTGTAAGTTACCCATGCCTTGGGCACTAATGCACCCCCATACCATCACAGATGCTGGCTTTTGAACTTTGCGCCTATAACAGTCCTGATGGTTCTTTTCCTCTTTGGTCCGTAAGACACGACGTCCACAGTTTCCAAAGACAATTTGAAATGTGGACTCATCAGACCACAGAACACTTTTCCACTTTGCATCAGTCCATCTCAGATGAGCTCGGGCCCAGCAAAGCCGGCGGCGTTTCTGGATCTTGTTGATGAATGGCTTTTGCTTTGCATAGTAGAGCTTTAACTTGCACTTACAGATGTAGCGACGAACTGTAGTTACTGACAGTGGTTTTCTGAAGTATTCCTGAGCCCATGTGGTGATATCTTTTACACACTGATGTCGGTTTTTGATGCAGTACCGCCTGAGGGATCGAAGGTCACGGGCATTCAATGTTGGTTTTCGGCCTTGCCCCTTACGTGTAGTGATTTCTCCAGATTCTCTGAACCTTTTGATGATATTACGGACCGTAGATGGTGAAATTCCTAAATTCCTTGCAATAGCTCGTTGAGAAAAGTTGTTCTTGAACTGTTCGACAATTTGCCCACGCATTTGTTCACAGAGTGGTGACCCTCGCCCCATCCTTCTATGTGGATGACTGAGCATGTCAAGGAAGCTGCTTTTATACCCAATCATGGCACCCACCTGTTCCCAATTTGCATGTTCACCTGTGGGATATTCCAAATAAGTGTTTGATGAGCATTCCTCAAATTTCTCTGTCTTCTTTGTCACTTGTGCCAGCTTTTTTGAAACATGTTGCAGGCATCAAATTCCAAATGAGCTAATAATTGCAAAAAATAACAAAGTTTACCAGTTCGAACGTTAAGTATGTGGTCTTTGCAGTGTGTTCAATTGAATATAGGTTGAAAAAGATTTGCAAGTCATTGTATTCTGTTTTTATTTGCGATTTCCACAACGTGCCAACTTTTCTGGTTTTGGGCTTGTAATAATAATAATAATAAATTCAATTTATAACGCACTTTTCATTAATGAAAAACTCAAAGTGCTAAAAATCAAACATACAAAGTGCTAAAAATCAAACATACAAAAAAATTCTAGTTTTCTTAGCTTCAAAGTTGTCCATGTGTCGTGAGAACTCCACACTACATAAAGAATGCCCAGTTTTTAAGTAAAACGAGAAGCAATACAGTAAAAGACTTTAATTTAAGAAAAATCATCATCATATCTATATATATATATA
>JBBPBX010008596.1:17812-32570 GCA_038048925.1 Garcialebias charrua
ATATATATATATATATATTATTATTTTTTTATTAATCTATGTCTGACATTGATCCAACAAAAGTAATAAAGTTGCAGATGTTTGGGGTCTGCAGGTGTTGTGCCACATAAAGTACCCCTGCTATGAAAAGCCTCACATTACAGGAAGAATAATAATTACAAAATTGTACAATAACAACAATAACAATAATAACAATAACAACAATAATAATAATAATAATTACAGGCCAATTTCCTTGTTGCCACAGTTCTCAAAAATGTTAGAAAAATTATTTGTTACCAGATTAGACAAATTTGTTGATGCGCAAGATATTTTACGTGATAGTCAGTAAGAGTTTAGAGCAAATAATTCTACATCTATGGCTCTCATGGAATTGATGGAACAAATAACTACAGCTGTTGATAAAAAACAATATGGTGCAAGTATATTTGTTGATTAAAAAAAGGCTTTCGATACAATAGATCACACCATTCTCCTTGAGAAATTGAATGGGTGCGGCATTAGAGGACCAGCGTTGCAGTGGGTATGTACCGTATTTTCTGGTGTATAGGTCGCACCGGTGTATAGGTCGCACCATCCAATTATCACCAATAGACTGGAAAAATCCCTAGATAGGTCGCACTGGTGTATAGGTCGCACCTACGTTTAGCTCTGCTGCAAATGTCTGCCACAGGAGCGCACAGCAAGGCTTTTAAGAAGATTAACACTTAAAAACAATTATTTGTTTGATAAAAATTATAGCAAATATGTGTCTGAGCTGAACTTTTCCTTAATAAATGAACATAATTGTGAAATGAGCTGGATTTAGAAATTTGTTTCACCGAAAGTGATAAGCCATGTACAGGTCGCACTGGTGTATAGGTCGCAGGCCTTGAAAAAAACCATAAAAATGTGCGACCTATACACCGGAAAATACGGTAGTTATTTGAAAGATAGGACACAGTTTGTACACAGTTTGTACAGATAGATGATGTAAGATCAAGTTTTTGTAATCTCAACATGCGGAGTTCCACAAGGCTCTGTACTTGAACCGAAGTTGTTTATTTTATATGTCAATGATTTGGTAAATGTGTCGGGACTCCTCAGACGTGTCCTCTTTGCAGATGATACTACAGTACTTTCTTTTGTTTGGGTAAGGATATGAAACAGTTGTTGGAATTGATGAAGAAGGAATTTGTCAAAATACAGACTTGGTTTAAACTTGGCTCTCCTCTGGACAAAACTCAGCTGTTCACCTCCACCTCACGGACAAGGGACACTCTTTTGAGGACCAGAATGTGCACATTTTGGACCGCGAGCACAGGTGGTTTGAGAGGTGTGTGAAGGAAGCTGTGAAGAAAGGCCTTCTCTTAATAAAGGAGGTGGTCTTAGATTCCAACTTTCAAAAACGTATAATGCAGCTTTAGGACTGATTCCCAGACGATTTTCACACTTGATGGGAACAGAGGAGCCTCATCTGTGAATTAGTCTAGCAAAGACCTTAAGAAACCCCTACTGTTAAGGTGTGAGGTGTGTAGTAATACAGCACCTCATGTCCGTTACTGGATGTAAACCTCTTCACATCTCTCTGAAACTCTGAGTGTTACACTTTGAGTTGAGCTCTGAAGGAGACAAGTGGACACTATTTTGTTACAATTGTTTTGAATTAAGAAACACAAATCAATCAGAAAGGCTTCCTTTTAATTTGTTAATTCAGAATTGATCAACAGTACTGTATATTTTTGTCATTTAATGATGATCTGTTACTTGCATGAGTTTGACCCTTCTGCTGGTTTAGTATGCAGTACAAGTGTGCTTTGAATCTAAGGTACAAGTCAGGGTAACTTGTTAACTTCCCTCTCTGCTTTGTCTATCAAGCTAGACATAATATTTCACTTTACGGGCCAGTCCATCTGGCCGGTTCTCTAAACAGTTTTCCTGCTGTCCTTCAGAGATCTTCCGACTATGGGAACTGAAAAATCCCTCCTTTACTTTCTAAAACAACCAATGAGCAGGAAGTATTTGACTAAGTCACACCCCCTTCTTAAAGGGACACTTCCTGTAAACTCAGTGTGAAAGAGAGAACTGAACAACTTGTTTTTCTCTGGAAACGGGTGAAACGTTGTGGTCATTTGTCAATTAGACCTGCGTTTCTCAGCCAGAGTTACAGCAGAGCATCAGCTGTAACTCACTCATTCCTTTTCTGAAAGAATTTGTTTTCTGAAAGTTTTATTTTGAAACCAGCCAGGACGTTGGCCTTGTTCCTGCCGGGAAAGGCGCATTTCACGCTTATTGAATCAGCACACACGCGTGAGAAGTTTCAACTGGACGTCAACTGGACAACACAGTCCGTTAAGTGTCCACAAAACTTCTCAGCTCTCATCTCCAAGAGACGTATCGTCACCAGGTAAAGAGTCGTAGATTGTATGCTGAGCGCGCGGGGAGTCCAGCCGGGCTCGTGTGGGAAAAGTGTCACCCTGTTGCATTTCAAAATAATTAACTTCTGTTAAACTTAGCTTTCATTCTACTCCTTCCTCCTTATTCTTATTTTTCTTAAGCCATTAATCTTTTAAGTAAATGTGCCAACAGGAAGTTTAAACATAACTGTCTGTTTCAATTTGAATTCTTGTCTACAGTAGTTATTAAATCAGAGCTAATGTCGATACAAATGTTTAATGCACTTTTATGATTGTCTCAATAAAAGGTTCATCTTTGGTGGATCAACATAAGTTGACGTCTCTCGTGAAATTACATTTTGTCTAGTCACAGTTGAGCAATTTAATCCGGAAAAAGGGTGAACTCGCGAATGAATTTGGGTCAGATCAAATCTGCTCCAATTTCTTCTGGAATATTGTACTGGCCAGCAAACTGACAAGTATTATATCCCGAACATATTGATGACACGTTAAGTGTTTATCTCTTACATTTGGTGGCTCGTCCGTGTCCCTAGACGGTTATTAAATTGTTTTTGTAGTCTTTTTTAACGGTTTGTTGGCATAGTTTTATCCTTGTTTTTGGACTTGGTAAGATAATTCTGGCTGGTGAGTGAGTGTCCGGGAATTGCTTTGTTGCATTGTCTGGTTCTTTTCACGTTGGAATTATTTTGATTCGTCAATTTACATAGGATGTGTGTGTGTTATCTCAGGTATGTGAGCGTGTTATCTCAGCCTTCAATTTACATAGGTATGTGTGTGTGTGTGTGTGTCATCTCAGCTCGTTATAACCTCACTCTCACACAGCCTGCTCTTTGAGAAAGCCCTTTGGATGAAGGGCGAAACTACTTCTGTTACAAATAAAGTCCAGTTGTTTCTGTATTGAACGCTTTTTTTAAATGTATTTATCATGTCCCGGATGACTGAGAATCTTCACCAGTATATTACCACAAGGTTACCACAAGTTTACCACAACGTTACCACAAGTTTACCACAACGTTACCACAAGGTTAACACAACGTTACCACAAGGTTAACCACAACGTTACCACAAGGTTAACACAACGTTACCACAAGGTTAACACAACGTTACCACAAGGTTAACACAACGTTACCACAAGGTTAACACAACGTTACCATAAGTTTACCACAACGTTACCACAAGTTTACCACAACGTTACCGCAAGGTTAACACAACGTTACCGCAAGGTTACCACAACGTTACCACAAGTTTACCACAACGTTACCACAACGTTACCACAACGTTACCACAACGTTACCACAACGTTACCACAACGTTACCACAAGGTTAACACAACGTTACCACAAGGTTAACACAACGTTACCACAAGGTTACCACAACGTTACCACAAGGTTACCACAACGTTACCACAAGGTTACCACAACGTTACCACAAGGTTACCACAACGTTACCACAAGGTTAACACATTACCACAACGTTACCACGTTACCACAACGTTACCACAACGTTACCACAAGGTTACCACAAGGTTACAGCAAGGTTACCAGAATGTTACCACAAGGTTACCACAACATTACCACAAGGTTACCAGAACGTTACGCTTACCTATTTTTCGATGTACAAGTCACATTTTTTGCGGAATTTGCATTCCCTGCAACTTATACGGTGAAGCAACGTATTTAAGGATTTTTCCCATTACTGTATTTTTAGACCAATTTTTGGCTGAGATATGACAGTTTCCATTCATTCTGACTGAAAAATGGAAAAGTACCGCTTTCGGCCACTAGGGGCGCTAAAGGGCCCTCTAGGCTTTTGATGACTTCCGGTGTACCTGTACAGTGTATGGATTTTTAGAGCAAAAAAAAGTCTTGCTGGATGGACAGTGTGTGCGCGCACATCATGCTGCAGTTTAAAGATAAAATTAAAGAGTTCAACTTCATTCCTGTCATCATCCTGGGAGGCTTGACCAAAGTGCTGCAGCCTCTTAACATTTCTGTGAACCGGAGCTTCAAAGCAGCTCTGCGCCGCCTTTGGGAGGAGTGATGGTGGACGGAGAGCACAGCTTCACGGCTACAGGATGGATGCACCACACAACGTTCAAGCAGGTCCTCAGATGGATGGATAAAGCGTGGACCTCAGTCAGTAAAGAATCCATCCAGTCAGGGTTCAGAAGGGCCGAGATGTTAGATGGAGCTGCAGCTGGAGCGGAGGAGGACTCCCAACAGCCCTGGGGAGGAAGAGGAGGCAGCGCTGCATCACTTACCTCAGGAGTTGGCAGAACTCTTAACCAGCGACACAGAGGATGAAGACTTCAACAGGTTTGAATTAAAAAATTAAATGAATAGGTGTTTCTGTAATTATTATGGGCGGGTGGGCGTATAGTAATGTTAAAGCCACTTTATTTCGTCTGCGTCATTTTGCCATGTTTTAACCGTCAAAGTGCAGGAAAAATTCAACTGAGACACACCTTTAATATAATTTCAAGCAAACAAATGTTTAGGTGTTTATCTTGTTAAAGTTATCTTGTTAAAGTTCTAAGAAATGCGGAAGCTCGTACAGCTGCACGTGCACACTTCACAGCAACTCTCAGTAGCAGGTGACGCTGGGTGAAGCAAAACTATTTTTGAAATTCAGCTGGGACACATCTTTACTTTAATGTCGAGCAAACAGATAATTGTTTTTAGGTGGTTATCTTGTTAAATTTCAAAGCGATACACAGTGAGTCCTCCCTCTGCGTGCTCCCGCTTCTGTGTACCGGCTTTTGAAAATGCAGCTGATTTGACCTTCAAAGTGCATTTATTAAAGAGGAACTAAACACAGGTTGAGACGGTAACTTCTCCCCCTAAGCAGATTCAAAATCACCCTCAAAATGAGCGTGTCGAGAGACAAGGAGGGGAGGAGGTAGAGTTGTGCTTTTGTCCACGCCTCCACCAGCAACAACCTAAAACAAATTAAACCTCTAGCCAACAACATACACCAAGCAACAACAAAGGATAAACATGTAGATGTATTTATCTATTCCACCCATTCCATCCAAAACCAAAGGCTTAAAAAAAAAAAAAAAGAAAAAAAAAAAACGCTTGTCAGGAGTGAAATGTGGCACTTCCATATAAGGTATGGACTGCTGCAGGACCTTCTCATCTCTGCAGGGGATTGGCTCTGCTTGAACCACTTCCGTGACGTCAGAATGTACAAGACACGTCAGAGTGAACGTCCTTGACCAATAAGAAAATTAAGGTGCAATTCCAAAGTCAAAGTCCAAGTCAACTTTATTGTCAGAACTGCAATATGTACAGGACATACACATGATTGAAATTGCGCTTCTCTCAGTCCCTCGGTGCAACAGTAACCATTTAAACACTAAAACACTGAAACATTTAATAAACATAAGCATAAAATAGTAAAAGTGTAACACCAGGGATGCACCGATAAATCGGCTTGCCGATCGTTAAATGAGAAGCCGATTTTATCCACCGATCGCCGCAAAAGTCAGCCGCTGTCCCTTTTTTCTCTGCTGTGAGAGCGGGTGGGGGAGAGGGGGCTGACCATAGATATCTTATATAGACCGCCCACCAGGTCACGTCTGTACATGCGCCCAAGTACACAGTCAACACCATAGATATCTATATATAATGTATGTCTATGGTCAACACAGGTAACCCGGAGCAGCCATGTTGTCTGTTTGGAAGTTCTACTATTTTAAAATGAGCAAAAGATCTCAACTTGTGTAAAGCCGAAGTAAGTCGTGGTGGAGCCACAACCAAAACCTTTAATACAACAACCCTTGTTCGCTATTTAAGAAATCGCCACGCAGCCAAGTGTGCAACGTTTGAAGCGAGCAACCAAGCTAATGCTAAGCTAAAGAAGCTAGCGCTATCAAAGAGCCAGTCGGTGGTTTTCACAGCTGCTGTTAGCTTTTATGAGCAACGAAAAGAGCAAAGCTTACCACGAGGAAAGTGATGGAGTTCGTGGCATTAGACGACCAGCCCTTTTCAGTCGTTGAGGACAAAGGTTTTAGAAGCTTGATGCACGATATTATGCCATCACTGCACTCGGCACAGACCGTGGTGTGGGTAAAGCCAAAACTACGTTGCTGCAGGCTGTTGTGAGAAAATGCTGCATGAGCTTCTGACAACTTGGCCACTACTCTGGATCCAAGGTAAGTAACTGTGAATATTCTTTTTTCTCTCTATTTTTATTTTATTTTAAACGTTTATTTATTTCATAATAATTAAAAACACAAATACCATTTCAAATTCAAATAAATAAAATACATATAAAATAAAAGGTAGCAGAAGAAGAATAATATCTTATCATATCTGCCCCTTCTTAACAAATCATTTTTAAACAAACAAAATCAAGCAATGAAAGTAAAATAGCATAGCAAAGAACATATAATTAGTCACATTACTCATTATAATTAATAGATATTTACAAACTTATATATATCTTGTTAACAGAATATTCTTGATCTTTTTCTTAAATAAAAATAATGATTTCTCATTTTTAATATCACAGTCCAAACTATTCCATAAACTTATGCCTTTTATAGAAGTTGATCTACCCCTCAAGCTGGTTCGATACTTCGGTTTAACAAAAATGTCCGTACCCTTTACTTTTATTACTTTTAGCCTACTACTATATTTCAAGAAACATTTAAATTAAATTTAAAATAAACATTTCTTGATTGAAAATTTCTATCAAGAAATGTTTATTTTAAATTTAATGTACCGGTAAATGTTTTTTTTTAAATTGCATGTAAATAAAGAAATGCATTTCTTTATTTACATGCAATTTAAAAAAACTTTTAATGTATACAAAACACAATGATTGACCCATCTTTCTTTGTTTATGCAAAACAAGGTACAAGAATCGCTACTTCTCAGCAGAGGGGGGGACCAGATGCACACCTGCTGCAGGAACATTCTCTGAAGTGGGACCTCCTGACATCGATGAATCTGCAGCAAAAAGGTGTAGTCTACTGTTTGCAGTTCAAGACGAAATCTTAAAGGAGAACACAGAAAAGGAGCAACAGCTGACCAGCCCTTCAGCTATGCAGGTACAGAACTACCTGTTTCTTTCCTGTCGAAAGGGGCCAGGACCCATTGGTCTACTGGAGAATTAGTGAAAATTGTTTCCCTCATCTTGCCTAAACGTACCTCTCTGCCCCATGCACAAGCATTGAAAGCGAGCGCCTGTTTAGTTGGCTGGACATGTAGTAGATGAGAAAAGAAGTCGCCTGTCTGGTGACAAAGCAGAAATGCTTTTGTTCATCAAGAAAAACCTGCCACTAATGAAAAAATGACTGGAATAAGTCTGTGAGGACAAACTTACCTGTGCGAGTGTTATTTCTTATTACCCACTGACTTGAAAATGTTACACATGCTGCATTATCTTTTTTTGTTTTTTAAATTTTTAAATGAAAATAAAAATTAATTTAAAATGTAACAAGTGAAAGAGTAAAATGAACTGATTTTTTTATGGTTAAACTTTGTTTACAATAAAGTAAGATTGGAAAATTTAAGGTACATTTTGACCTTTTCACACCTGAAAATCGGTGTCGGAAAATCGGAATCGGCAGGTCAGACTTTCTAAAAATCGGTGATCGGCCAGAAAATTGAAATCGGTGCACCCCTATGTAACACTGTCCTGAGTTTTTGCATAGTAGTATAAAAGTATGAACATTTACACCAACACTAAAACACTAAACATTTAATGAACATAAGCATAAAATGAAATAATAAAAGTGTAATACTGTCCTGAGTTTTTGCATAGTAGTATAAAAAGTATAAAAAGTATATCTATAAAATAAACTGAAGGTTCTAGCATTGACATTTGCAAAGAGTGGCAAAGCAGCATATGAGTTAATGTACACAGTATATGTATGAGGTAGTTGATGTTGGTATAGAGGCAAAGTGGCATATGCAGTAAGGCACATAAGGCACATTGGGCATCCTTAAATAAGGCTAGTCAGAGAATACTGTATATGTATCAGCAGTAGTGTAGATATAAAAGTAGTGTAAATGTAAACAGTAGTAATAAATGTAAACAGTAGTAATAAATGTAAACAGTATTAATAAATGTAAACAGTGAATGTAAACAGTAGTATGACTATAGGCAGTAATGTAATACAAACATTAGTGCAAATATGAGAAGTAGTGCAAACTGAATGAGCACATGACCGAGAGTTTAGTGAATAACCCGTTTGATGACACAGAGTCCAGTGTTAAAATCTTTGTGTTGTGTGGTAATGTGTGAGAAAGTTTTTTGTGTTAAGGCAGTTCAAATGGGAGGGGAGGCAGAGCAGGCAGAGTGTTTAGCATCCTGACTGCCTGATGAACAGAGCTGTCTCTCAGTCTGCTGGTTCGAGCCTGGAGACTCCTCAGTCTCCTCCCTGATGGCAGCAGTCTGAAGCAGCTGTGTAGTGGGTGTGTGGGATCACCTGCCATGCAGAGGGCTTTCCGAGTGAGGCGGTTGCTGTGTAAGTCCTGCAGTGAGGGGAAGGAGGTGCCGACGATCTTCTCAGCTGCTCTCACGATGCGCTGGAGGCTCTTGCGGCAGGATGCAGTACATGCACCAAACCACACAGTGATGCAGCTGGTCAGGACACTTTCTATGGCACCCCTGTAGAAGGTGCACATGATGGGGGTTGAAGCTCCAGCCCTTTTCAGCTTGCGGAGAAAGTAGAGACGCTGGTGAGCCTTCTTGGCCAGTGCTGCAGTGTTCCTGCTCCAGGACAGGTCCTTTGAGACGTGCACTCCCAGGAACTTGGTGCTGTCCACTCTCTCCACTGTGGTGCTGTTGATGGTCAGAGGGGCATGTTGTGCATCCCTCTTCCTGAAGTCCACAACAATCTCCTTTGTCTTCTCCACGTTGAGAGTGAGATTGTTGTGTCCGCACCACAAGGCCAGGCGGCTCACCTCGTTCCTGTAGTCCGTCTCATCGTTGTTGCTGATGAGACCTACCACTGTTGTGTCGTCCGCAAACTTGATGAAGTGGTTGGAGCTGTACGATGGTGTGCAGTCGTGTGTTAGCAGGGTGAATAGAAGGGGGCTCAGCACACATCCTTGTGGGGCCCCTGTGTTCAATGTGATGGTGCTAGATGTGTTACTCCCGACCCGTACTGTCTGTGGTCTCCCGGTCAGGAAGTCTAGCAGCCAGTTACACATTGAGGTGTTCAGCCCCAGACTGTCCAGTTTAAGGATGAGCTGTTGGGGGATGATGGTGTTGAATGCCGAGCTGAAGTCGATGAACAGCATTCTAACATAAGAGTCCTTCGTGTCCAGATGTGTGAGAGCTGTGTGGAGGGCAGAGGAGATGGCATCGTCGGTTGAGCGATTAGGTCGGTATGCAAATTGGAAGGGATCCAGGGAGGCAGGGAGGACAGATGTGATGCTTTTCATGACTAGCCGTTCAAAGCACTTCATCAGGATGGGGGTGAGTGCTACTGGGCGATAGTCATTGAGACATGCGGGCGTTGCCTTCTTTGGGACAGGGATGATGGTGGTGGCTTTGAAACAGGTGGGGACGATGGCCTGGCTCAGTGAGATGTTAAAGATGTCCGTGAAGACCGCTGCGAGTTCCCCTGCACAGTCCTTCAGCACACGACCAGGTATGTTGTCAGGACCAGAGGCCTTCCGGGCGTTAATCTTGATAAATGATCGCCTTACGCTGTCTGAGGACAGCGCCAGCACCTGGCCATCAGGAGAGGGGGGGAGTTTATGTGCAGGTGTGCTGTTACTTGCCTCAAACCGAGCAAAGAACTCATTCAGTTCATTCAGCGTAGAGGTTGAGCTGTCACAGGTCTGGGGGGATGGTTTGTAGTTTGTGATGGTCTGTATTCCCTGCCACAGACTGCGTGTATCCTTGCTGTCCTTGAAACGGTGAGCTATTTTCCTGGAATACTGCTTCTTGGCCTTTCTGATGCCCCGGGCCAGGTTCTTTCTGGCTGCCCTCAGGCCCACCTGATCTCCCGCTTTGAAGGCAGCATTCCTGGCTCTCAGGAGTCTGTAAACCTCTGCTGTCAGCCATGGCTTCTGATTAGCCCGAACAGTGATGGTTTTGAGGTTGGTTACATCATCAATGCACTTGGTGATGTATGAACATACAGTGTCTGAGTACTCCTGGAGACATGTGTTGTTGTTTGTGGTAGCAGCTTCTTTGAACATACCCCAATCTGTGGTGTCAAAACAGTCCTGGAGTGCCTCTGAAGACCCCTCTGGCCACACTCGTATCTGCTTGCGGACTGGTTTTGTGACTTTCACCAGTGGCCTGTATGCTGGCTTTAGCATAACACAGATATGGTCAGAAGCACCAATGTGGGGGAGGGCTCTGTAGGCATTTTTCATGGTGGTGTAAACTTGGTCCAGTGTGTTGTTTCCTCTTGTTGCAATGTTTATGTTTATGTATGTTTTTGGAAATACACTCTTTAAATCTACTTGTTTGAAATCACCAGCCGTGATGAGAAAAGCATCAGGGTGTGCTGTTTGCTGCTCACTGTTCAACCCATAGGGTTACCGTAAACACGTTCTTAGACCAGGGTTTAGTTCCTCTTTAAGGAAAAGTTAGACTGAGATACACCTTTACTATAATTTAGAACAAACAAATAATTGTTTTTAAGTGTTAATCTTGTTAAATTCTTGGTAAAGTCCTCCTGTGCATGCTCCCGCGGCTGCCATTTGGCAGCCAATCGATTTTTGGCACATCGGCCCACATTTCTGGATTGTCAGCGGTGACACATAACAAACGTGACACGTCAGCGGTGACACATAATAGATGCGACGTACAAAGTATATGGCGAAGCAATGTATTTATGTTTTTCCCCACTTTATTAGACATATTAGGACTGATGCGACCTGTACAGCGGAAAATACGGGTATACATATATAGAGGCAGCCATCTTGGAATTTGACGTGACAACCCACTTTTTGAAAGGAACCTTTCTTACATCCACATGTAGCCATGTACCAAAACGTAAGTCGACATCTCACTTACAGTATATTCAAGTGATCATGCTCACAGCATGGATGGACATTAATGGCAGGAGCCATCTTGGATTTTGACGTGGCTACCATGTTTTCAAAAGGAATCTTTCTTATGCTTGGATGTAGCCACACACCAAAACAAAACCATCAATAGGGCGGCCGTGGTGTAGTGGTAATGGCAGTCGTCTCCCGATCGGAAAGTTGGCGGTTCGACTCCCGGGACCCGCACCATGTGTCGTTGTGTCCTTGGGCAAGACACTTAACCCTGAGTTGCTCCCGGTAGGACTGGAAAGCACCTTGCATGGTAGTCTGCCGCCACCGGTTTATGAATGTGTGTAGCATTCAATATATGTGTAGCACTTTGAGATTTTCAGTAATGAAAAGTGCGTTATAAATTGAATTAATTATTATTATTATTATATTGCTTTTATTTTTCAAGTTGTCATGCTCACAACATGTAACAGACAGATGGCATTTCCAATTCCCCCTCTTTGCTCCACAAAGGGGAAAAACTAAACAACGAGCTGCTACAGCCATGCAGCTCAACATGTAGTTACTTTAGTCCAGAATGTCTTTCTAAAAAGACTTTCAGCTGTAGGAGCTCTCAAAAAGTCTGATAAACTCCTTCAACTGGTGTTACATCAAAAACTTCTCTGTTTTAATCAGTCAAGTGGAACTTGGGCTGCTGGTTTATTGGTGCTGAAGAGGACAGTGCAGCATGAAAGCTAAAGCTCTAAAACAACAAGCAGCAAAATGTTCTGCAGAGACGAGATGTTTTAATGCAGAGATATTACTGCTAGTAGTTCTTGCAGCAGGTTTGATCCAGTACTGCACTAATAATATTAGATTAGTGTAAATCTCCACATCGAGAGGAGCCAGTTGAGGTGGCTCGGGCATCTGGTTAGGATGCCTCCTGGACGCCTCCCTGGTGAGGTGTTCCGGGCATGTCCCACCGGGAGGAGACCCAGAGGAAGACCCAGGACACGCTGGAGGGACTATGTTTCTCGGCTGGCCTGGGAACGCCTTGGGATTCCCCCAGAGGAGCTGCTCCAAGTGGCTGGGGAGAGGGAAGTCTGGGCCTCCCTACTTAGGCTGCTACCCCCGCGACCCGACCCCGGATAAGCGGAAGAAAATGGATGGATGGATGGATGGATGGATATTTTGTATACAGTATTTTCTGGTGTATAGGTCGCATTGTCCAATTATCACCAATAGATTGGAAAAATCCCTAGATAGGTCGCACCGGTGTATAGGTCGCACCTACGTTTAGCTCTGCTGCAAATGTCTGCCACAGGAGCGCACAGCAAGGCTTTTAAGAAGATTAACACTTAAAAACAATTATTTGTTTGATAAAAATTATAGCAAATATATGTCTGAGCTGAACTTTTCCTTAATAAATGAACGTAATTGTGAAATGAGCTGGATTTAAAAATTTGTTTCACCGAAAGTGATAACAAGCCATATATAGGTCGCACCTGAGTATAGGTCGCAGGCCTTGAAAAAAAAAAAAAACATAAAAAGGTGCGACCTATACACCGGAAAATACGGTATATATGCAAGTATCCGTACACAGTGGGGTACTTGATTACAAATTCTTTATAGTAAAATCCTCATTTTTATCACTGTTGGAAGCATGATGACTAAAACTCCAGTAACACCAAGACCTTGTTGGACAAAAATAAAGTTTGGTGTTTGAGTGTGTTGCTGCTGAGAAACACTGCCGGAGGTCTTCAGCAGCTCTCGGCACGTTGCTGAGCAGAGACAGGAACAAAGCCAGAGTCCGTAAGAACAACCTGAAGGACGACGTTTGTTTTGAATGGGCAGACCTTTACGTCACACACGCTCTATAACTCAAACCCAGTCAGGCTGACAACTGTGGACTCCCCCGAGGAGACATCCATCAATGTTTCTCCCCCAGACCATCGCTCCTGCGGGCGAGTCGCTCCTCTTCCTGCGGAGGAGGACATAAATAGAAAAGGCATCTCCGTCTGTTCCTACCTGTCGTCCAGCAGCCGGGTCATGCAGCTCTGGCAGTAGAAGCAGTAAGTCTCCTTTGCTCGAAGAGTCTCTATCACTCCATCAGAGGAGCCTGTGGAGGAGGAAACAAAGAATGAAAGGGTGAGAACATTTTACCACGGAGCACAGAGTCAATAAAATACAAGTTGGTGGTGGTGACTCAGTCTGATCCGACTGGCCTGTCCTGAACCCAAACGTTCCCTGGCTTCAGCGATCAAACTGAGAACGTCAACAAGAGTCAAAAGATGGATTCTGGCACCACTTCAGACAGCACCAGTTCCAAGAATGTTCCAACTTTGATGAGCACAGCCTGAAAAACCATGAAACGGTTGGGACGTTGTGTAAAATGTAAATAAAAACACAATACAGCCATTTACAAACTGTAAATTGTACATTTTTAGAAAAATTAAGGACTATTTAAGTTTGATGGCAGCAAATGTTGTTCCAGGTCCACAACCTGTCAACGTCCAGGACCTGAAGAGACCAGTTATTGGACTTTTTAGAAAAATGTACCATTCTGGTCCAACGAAGGATTCTAGCTGTTCAACAGTCCTGGGTCTTCTTTGCTGGATTTTTGTTGTTGTGCATCACATGTTTACACTAGGTGTGTGGTCTGGACTGCAGGCAGGTCAGTTCAGCAGCTGGACTCTTCCTCTACAGAGCCAAGCTGCGGTGATGGATGCAGTTTATGATTCAGCATCGTCTTGCTTATTTAGGCAAAGCCTTCCCTGAAGAAACATCTGGATGGGAGCAAATTGTTCCAAAACTTATTAAAGCATATTTTGGAGCACCTATGGTGTTCTACCAGACATGGAAGTTACTCATGCCATAAGCATTAATGCACCCCCATACCATCAGAGAGGCAGGCTTTTGAACTGTGTGCTATAAAACTGTCTGGATGGTCCCGCTCTTATTTAGTACGGCCAACACGATGTCTGTGGTTTCTAAAAAGAATTTCAAACCTCTGCCCATCTTTACCTCAGAGATTCAGCTTTAAATGTTTTTGAAACCCAGTCCTTTTACTGGCCAGTTGCCAGTTAACCTAATTACAGGTAGTCCTCGACTTACGAAAAAGATACGTTCCTACGCAGCGTCGTAACCCGAATTTCGACGTAAGTCACATACGTAAATACTTCACCTTATTCGTACAGATTGTATTTTACCAAGCACTTAGCCTATCCTAACACAGTACCCTACATAATTATCAAATATACATTTGAGAGCCATAATCAAGGGGGAAAAAAAAAAAAAAGAGTTCATTTCCTACTGGGATGCGGTGGTGAAGCCCCCGTATTCTCTATTGCATTTACGACGTAAAACCGACGTAAAACCGGAAACTGCGTAACTCGGCTTTTCAAAAAACAA
>JBBPBX010008596.1:38254-59929 GCA_038048925.1 Garcialebias charrua
CTATGGCTGCTCACTGCACCACCTGGTAGGTGGTTGGGTTAAATGCAGAGACGAATTTCGTCTGTGTATGGGAAACATACGCAGATGACAGGAATAGACAATTATTATTATTATTATTATTATTATTATATGTCACATTTGCTGCTATGTCACATTTGCTTCTCTAGTAAACATTGAGTTAATATGAGTTGTTGCTAGATCCAAATTAAATATTAGGCAATATATGAAATTTTTAGGCATCAGTAATAATCTGCGTTTTTAATTGTGAACAAATGCACGTTTTACGTGTATAAAGCTCACTTTTTATTGTGAAGGCAACCCCTTTAATTTCCGGTGGCCTTCAGCGTAACGTCAGGCGGCTTCACGGCGGAAGCTGATTGGTTGAGAACGTGCACCCGGAAGAGAAGTTGGACGTACGGCTGATCTGCAGTGCAGTCTGGGAACTGTCAGTCCTCTAGCTTTGTGTCTGTTTATGGTTCATTCACTCGCAGCAGGGGCAGTTCGAAGAGGAAATAAGAACATGTAGGAAATAATTACTGTACCTCCTAATCGTCGGGTATCAGGACATGTTTTGCTCATGGATGAGGACTTGTTAACGGCTGACACCGGAACCGGCCCATGTTGTAAGAAGCTGCTACACAGCTATTAGCATCCCGAACATTTACTGACGCTGTCCGCTCCCAGTCATCGTGCCGGATCCATGGCTGAATGACATGGTTTGTTTTATAAAGGTAAGGCTCGTATGCTTTATCTTTTATTATGTTATATAGTCACATTCAACATGAAACAATTTAAACTAGCCTAAGCCTAGATTGTTATTAAAGTTACATTATGGCTAACAGTGTATCGTTAATAAAAACGTTTGGGTTGTTTCCAGTACCACACGTACTCACCGGAAGTGGGACAACCTGCACCTGAGTTGTTCACACTTGGGTCACACACCTGAACAAAACTAGCGTGAACGCGACTTTTGTCCTTGTGAAATGTTCACGGCTGGTGAAACGTCTCAGAGTTCTCCAATAACCGTGAGACCTGTCCCTCCATTAGATACACCTGTTCAACCGCGGTCACGTGATCTGCCCAGGAGCCATGGAGGTGACATCATTGCAGTTTCTTTTCTGTGTTATTGCCTCAGCAGCAGCCATGTTGAGACAGGGTTATAACTGTTTATTGGGTTTTATTTAGCATGGAGACGCTAATAAAACTCTTAGGCTCTTTTAAGAAGGAAGTTGACAAATGTTTTGGACATCAATGATCAGTTCAGTTTATTTATAAAACGCCAAGTCACAGTAGAAGTCATCTCAGGGCACTGAACAGAAACATTCATATTTTAAAATAGTAATTTAACACTATTTATGTGAGGAGCAGACTGCTTTGAGTTTTAACTCCATCACAGAACTCTCATCTTGAGCAAGCACAAAGGCGACAGTGGAAAGGAAAAACTCCCTCATGAGGAAGAAACCTTTAGCAGAACCAGGCTCAGAACAAGCGTCCATCTGCTTCAACTGACTGGGTTTGGCTCTCTGTCAAATCCAGAATAGAATTCAAAATCTTACCTCTAACCTACAAAGCCCTCAACAACCTAGCTCCATCTTATATTACAGATAAAAAAAAAGTTCAATAATTTTATCATGTCCTGGATGACTGAGAATCTTCACCAGCATATATTACAGATGTTATTATTCTGTATTTTCCTAACAGAGCACTTCACTCTCAGACTGCAGGTTTACTTGTGGTTCTTAAAGCTTCCAAAAGCAGAATGGGAGGAAGATGTTTCAGTTCTCAGGCTCCTCTCTTGTGGAAACAACTTCCCATTTCTGTCCATGAGGCTGACACATTGTCCAGTTTAACACTTTCCTTTTTGATAAATCCTATAGTTAGGGTTGGCTTGTTATGCTGCTATAGGCTTAAACTACTAGAGGACAAATTGACCTCATTTCCTTAAATAAATTGTTAAAATTGAATCGTTTTCATTTGATATTATTTCTATCTTAACATGTGATTCTTGACCTGCCATTGTGTATCTGTTCCTAAAAAAAAGCAGACTGTTTTGAGGCTGCAGTGTTTGAACAAAGCAGCTGTTGAGCTCTGGAGCAGAACTGGACACGCAGCCTGACTTCCATCTCCTCCGCTCCTGGTCTCTGGACATAATTCTGTTTTGATTTTCACATGGCAGGACCAGAACACGACTCACAACAACTCAGACTCGTGGTGGTGGAGAGACGACCTGCTCTGCTGCGTTTAGTTATTGTGGTGTCGATAAACACGACAGTTTTCCAAATCTCTTTATTTAGTCAGAATTGTTTCAAACACTAGTTATTTCACAGCAGCCACACTGCTCTGTGTTCCTGCAGGAAACACAATGACCTCACTGAAGAAATCTGTTAGTTCATCTTTTGAGCCCAAATGTTCCATCATCGTAAAAGATGCGTTCCTTTCAGTCTGTTTTTATTTTCTTCTACTCTCCTGGAAGTGGTGCGTTCACTGGGCCTGGACGTTGCCGTGGAGCTCCGGCTCATCTCGTCCAACTAAATGTAAAGAGCAAAGCACACGTGGGTCGTGCACGACCGTGCTCACTCCCACAGCTGACTTGTGTTGGCAACCCTCCATGAGAGTCTTGTTTTCAGCTGATGGTTCTGGAGGGTCTTCACCAAACTCCCAATGTCCAAATATCTTTTTTTGATGTACCGTATTTTCCGGTGTATAGGTCGCACCTTTTTATGGTTTTTTCAAGGCCTGCGACCTATACACCAGTGCGACCTATATATGGCTTGTTATCACTTTCGGCGAAACAAATTTTTAAATCCAGCTCATTTCACAATTACGTTCATTTATTAAGGAAAAGTTCAGCTCAGACATATATTTGCTATAATTTTTATCAAACAAATAATTGTTTTTAAGTGTTAATCTTCTTAAAAGCCTTGCTGTGCGCTCCTGTGGCAGACATTTGCAGCAGAGCTAAACGTAGGTGCGACCTATACACCAGTGCAACCTATCTAGGGATTTTTCCAATCTATTGGTGATAATTGGACAATGCGACCTATACACAGGTGCGACATATACACCAGAAAATACTGTACTGATGTATCTTTTTGACATAAAATTCATATTTTGTTGATTTGAGGGCTGCTCGTACTAGTTTTATTTTTTCTCCCCAGACAGAGTAAAAGTACTTTAGTTTGGGTGCTTGCCGATACTGAGTAGATATTTATACAGGCTAGTGTCGTTGAGCCACGTAGTTGTTGAGTAGTGATAGATGTACTGTATCAACAAATATTAAAAATAACTGTAGAGCTGCTGCTGCCTCTCAGCAAGCAGGTTGCGCTGGTTCAAATCCCTGTCGGGGCCTTTCTGCGTGGAGTTTGCATGTTCTCTCCGTGCTGTGTGGGTTTCCTCCCACAGACCAAAAACATGCATGTTGGAGTGAGAGAGTGAACTGTTGTTTGTCTCTGTGATGGACTGGAGACATGTCCAGGGTGTCCCCCACCTCTCACACAGTGACTGCTGGATATGGACACCAGTGACCCCTGTGACCTGTAAATGAAGAAGTGAGTAAAGATGATGGATGGATGATTTCATTCCATCACTATGTTGCTGTTCCATCGTTGGTCCAGCAGATGGCGCGAGAAGCTCAAGCATTTCAATGCAGAAACACAAAAAATACAAAATAAACCATATTTTTGTATTTAATGTACAAGTATTAGAGTTATAAATGGTGAACTCCTTTTGGAGACATAAAATGTTTTTTCTGGATTAGACACCAAGTTCTTATTAAGAAAAGTTATTATTATCATTGTAGTGTTAACTGATGTTTCTGAGACGACTTCTGTTGTGACGGTGCTATTTAAATCAACTGAATTATTAAATTGTTGTTGGTGTTCCAGTGAGGGACTTGTTTACAGTGATGTTGTGTTCCTGCTGTGCAGAACATCATCCAGTGTGTGAACGTTGCCTCCCAGCAGTATTTGGAGGATTATTGCAGGCTCAAGAGCTGAGCTGAACGCCCACAGAGCAGACACGACCTGGCTTTTAATCCCCGGGCGGACTCCATCTTGGTTTGAGAACCTGATGAGCACAAGTAGAACGAGTCTGTGTCATAAATAACAACTTTGGTAAATTGTTGTCCCAGGAGCTCGTGCTGCAGGAGAGACACCACGTTTGTCACATTCTGACCTTTATTTGATTGTTCGTGCTCGATACAGTCTCACTCCCAAACACGTGGAATAAATAGTAATGGCGTCGTCGTCACATTTGATATTTCCTAATTCAGATGATTCAGTCTTTTGAAATGGAACGCAGCCCCGCCCTGATTTGGAGCGTTGAGCTCAAGCCTTCATCATCGCCGCTGCAGTTTATTTTCATTGGACTAACATTTGACACCTTTGCTTTGCCGCAGGGGTGATGTTCTTGTGTACGGCCGGTGTTTAACCAGGCAGGAGAATGAACGCAGAGGAGGTGGAGCTGCTGGGCGACTCCAAGTACAGGAACTATGTGGCAGCTGTGGACAAAGCCCTCAAGAACTTCGAGTACTCCAGTGAGTGGGCAGACCTCATCTCTGCACTGGGGAAGCTCAACAAGGTACGGCTGTAACGAGGCGTCGTGCTCACGTGTGTTGAGAGGGTGCACTTCCCTAAACGTGTGGTCCTCGCAGGTTCTGCAGAACAACGCAAAGTATCAAGTTGTTCCCAAGAAGCTGACGATAGGCAAACGGCTGGCCCAGTGCCTCCACCCTGCCCTGCCCAGCGGGGTGCACCGCAAGGCCTTGGAGACCTATGAGATCATCTTTAAGATCATCGGACCCAAGAGGCTGGCCAAAGACCTCTTTCTGTACAGGTACGGCTTCTGGGTCAGAACCAGAACTGAAGGTAGTCCCACGTTCTTCTGCTTCAGTCGGACTGTTCTGTTCTCCCTGCAGCTCCGGCCTCTTCCCTTTACTCTCCAATGCTGCCATGTCTGTGAAGCCCGTGCTGCTGGGGCTCTATGAGACCTACTATTTGCCCCTGGGGAAGACCCTGAAACCAGGCCTGCAGGGGTTACTGACCGGGGTCCTGCCCGGTCTGGAGGAGGGCTCAGAGTACTACGACAGGTGAGGAGAGACAGAAAAACAGAAAGCAGGATGAAAACTGAGTGGAGGTTTGTCTCTCTCTACAACATTTTCTGGGTTTTACGAGTGAGAGGAGTAATCCTGGCAGGAGGTGAAGCTGGACTAGATTTATTTCTGCTGTCTCAGTTTATTCAAGAATACTTGCAGAGCAAACCGTGAACGAGATCTTCAGAAATGTGTTGCTTCCACCTCAGGCAGCTTCTACAGCAGGGGTGTCAAAGTCAAATACACCGAGGGCCAAAAAAACAAGGGCCGGACTGGTTCAATGTTTATTATAAGAGGGTGACATAAGATTATTTTTTTCTTCTTTCTGCACTCTTTTCATCCAACGTTTTCTTTTGGATGAATTTGTTTTATTTTGTCTCTTTTAAATGAATGAATAAATGAATTAAATAAAATATTAAGTAGCTTTATATCTGCTAAGTTCTTGGCATAAATCAACACGGACACGTTCCTGCTTTTAGTATTTTACATTGTTTTATAATGTAGCTGTTTATAACAAATATGTTATAAATACAGTAAATAATAATCAAAAAAACTCCACTAGATAATTACTAGAATAAATTTTTCATAATAATAGTGTGGAGAGGGTTAGCCTGGTTAAAACCCGACCCTTGTCCTTCACTTCGCTTCCTACTAGTCTGGGACTTCTCCCATAGACAATGATTTCTCTGGTAGATTTTTGACCGGACCAATCAGAGAACAGAAGGCGGAGTTTTGTTAGTTTAGCCTGGCGAGGTCCAGGCTATTCAGATAAATAGCTCAGAAACCACTCGGTGGATATTTTTTATGCTACCAGTGTGTAATTATATGGCTCTAATTTACTGACTGTTGGCCTGGATGAAACATTTGAGATAAAATTCGATTTTTTATCATTTATTTTCGTAGCGCACCCGAGGCTGTTTGGAAAATGTCAAACCGAAACTATTTAAATCCAGCAGATTTGACCATTTCGTGAATTGATTTAGGAACTGTTAAGCTCAGGAACACTTCTGATATAACGTCAGCTAAGAAATATATTTTTTCTCAGCAAAGAAATAATAGTTTTTTACCTTGTTTTCATGAAAATTCCTTCGTGGCGGCAGCCATTTTAACTGACGACGTCAGTCGACGTCATTCAAAACTCCGCCTTCTGTTCTTTGATTGGTCCGGTAATCCGCCTTCTGTTCTCTGATTGGTCCGGTCAAAAATCGACCGGAGAAATCGTTGTCTATGGGAGAAATGCCAGACCCTAGTACAAAGCGAAGTGAAGGACAAGGGTCTGGTTTTAACCAGGCTAGCCCTGTACACACGTAGCCGGATATCAGTAAAACCGAACAGTTTATCATGCGGTTTGGCCTTTCATCCACACGTGAACTCCGGTTGATGTAACTATAAACGAATAATAACAAAACTCCGACCAAAGTGGAGATTTGAGAATTCTCTGCTTTCGCGTCTGCGTGTGGACTTTCAGAACCGGAGGTTTATGCTCCAGCTGGAGCTGACGTCACATGCTCGGAGAAAAAAAAGCGCTAAAAAGTCAACATACCTGCTCTGACATGATTCCCAGTTGACATTTTCCTGCGTTTTATTAACTTTGTACTCCAACACGGTATTTTAGTAATTCAACCTGCAGTCTGCCCACACAAACGAAAGGAAATAAATAAATAAATAACAGGAAGTCGCGGCTGAGTTGAAGGGTTGTGACTGCACTATATGCCACATGTTTTTTGTAAATTTTGCTCAAACTTTAATTAAAAAAAAAATAAAAAATAAAAGGTTGTGACTACACTAGCACTGCCACTACACTGCCACCTATGGGTCGGGCATACTCTTTACAACGCTCTGTAGTGAAATAAACTGCACATGTAGACGAACATTTTAAATATCCAAACATGTATGGACAGAGATTTTTTTTTTGCGCAAATATTCGTTTTTCAAACACCAGGCTACGTGTGTACAGGGCCACAGTGTGTGCCTCATTTAAAATTCATACAACTCTACTAGATCTGCACAAGGCTAATTGAACAAATCATTCTAAAGAGACTAATCAGAGCTTTATCACATTCATACATCGATAGAACACACATCGATGGTGCAGAGGCAGGTCCGCCGGCTTGGGACCCGAAAGACCCAGGTTCGATCCCCGGTCACTGCATATTTTGGGGTGTCTCTGGGCAGCACACCTCATCCCCAAATTGCCCCCCAGACGCTTTCAACAGCTGCCCACGGCACCACCTGGTGGTGGACGGGTTAAATGCAGAGACAAATTTCGTCTTGTATAAACATACCCTGATATTATTATTATCAGAGGCAATGAGGGGTTCAGTGTCTTGCCCAGAGATACTTTGGCATGTGACTGCTGGTGGATTTGAACCCCCATCTCCTGCATTGGAGGACAACTGCTCTAACCACTCAGCCACAGCCGTCCTCTCCAGGTTTTTGTTTGTTTGTTTGTTTTTTTGTTTTATATATACTGTATATTGTGATGTGATTTAAGTAGTTTTCAATCCACTTCTCGTATCTTCTCATTAAAACAAAGTAAGGCATCTAAACTCCATCCATCATTAGTTTTTACCCGCTTCTACCTTTTTGAGTTATGGGGTTTACTGGAGCCTATGTCCAGCAGTCACTGTGTAAGAAGCGGGGGACACCCTGGACAGGTCTCCACTCCACAACAGGGACACATAAGAGACAAACGAGACAAACAACCATTCACTCTCTCTCACATCTAGGTGCCATTTAGAGTCACCAGTCAGTCTAACATTCATGTTTTTGGTCTGTGGGAGGAAACCAGAGTACCTGAAGAAAACCCACGCATGCACAGAGAGAACATGCATTGCAAACTCCACCCAAAAAGGCCCCTGGACCATGATTTAAACCAGGGTAACCTGCTCACTGAGAGGCAGCAGCTCTACCGACTGTGCCACCGTGCTGCCTGGCATCTAAACACTAAAAAGAAAAGAAAAAACTTGACATAACATTCAAAATAGCAAACTACAGTTGTAAATTGCATCAAGACCTTGTTACTGGCAGCTCATTGCAAAAGTTTTTTTTAATCATGAGAATCTTAAAAACATGCCAACGATGACACTTTTTAAAATTTTACACATTATTCAGCAGCTGTAGATGCTTTTGTTATTTTTTTTTCTGCTTGTCTACTTTTTAAATGATTATATAGGAAGCACATTCTATCATGGTATATGTGAAGTTTTAGGTTGCCATAGCCAAAATACCTTAAAAATAAAATGATGACGATAATTCAGTCACATTTACAGACACTGAACTAAGATTTGGTGTGGTAGTAGCTAAGACTGATCCCCAAAACATACAAAGTACAGTACTGTATTTGAAGCACTAACAGATCTTGCAAGATCTTTTTGTAAAGGTGTGTGCCATTAACTATTTAGTCAATGCTGCTTGTCGGTTAGCAAGGAATCTGAAGCGCCACTGAACAATTTTAATTAAACTTTCAGGAAATATTCTCTGAATGTTCATCTACAGTTGACTAGCTTGAAGCAACCTAATCTAACCCGATGGTTGCCACAGTCAACTTCCATCCATCCATCCATCCATCCACCCATCCATTATCTTCAGCTTGTTCCGAAGTCAGGTCTTGGGGGCAGCAGCTTGAGCAGGGAGGTCCAGACATCTCTTTCCACAGCCACCTCTTCCAGCTCTTCTGGGAGGAGCCCAAGGGGTTCCCAAGCCAACTGAGAGACTTAAGCCCGATACAGAGCTCAGCGTCCTCCCTAGACGCCACACACGGCACATTCTGTGCGCGCCTGTTCACCGGGCAGAGCTCTGCTTTCTTCTCACGTTCTCTGTGAGCAGCTGCACGCGGAGGGGGACTGAACTGAGGTCGCTGATTGGTCAGACACCGCGCATCGCGTGCGTGCTCGTAAAATTGGAGCTTGGCGCGTTCGCGTGAACGTTCAAAGGGCTTGTGCAGCGGCAACCGCACGGCGCTCACACAGCGGGGCGCCGCGCTCGCTCAAGCGCGGAGCTCTGCGCCGGCCTATAGTCTCTCCAACGTGTCCTGGGTCTTCCCCGGGGTCCCCTTCCAGTCACACATGCTCAAAGCACCTACCCAGGGAGGCGCCCAGGAATCATCCCTACTAGATACCTGAACCACCTCAGTTGACTCCTTTCGATGTGGAGGAGCAGTGGTTCTACTCCAAGTCTCTCCTGATAACTGAACTTCTCACCCTATCTCTAAGGGAGAGTCGCTATCTTGCGGAAGAAACTCATTTCAATCACATGTATCTGCAATCTCATTCTTTCGATCGCTACCTGGAGTTCATGGCCATAGGTGAGGGTAGGAACATAGACTGGTAAAAAGAGCTTTGCCTTACAGCTCGGCTCTCTCTTCACCACATCGGACTGGCACAGATTGTACATTATAGCAGCCACTGCACCAATTTTTCTGTCAGTCTCACGTTCTATTTTTCCCTCACTTGTGAACAAACCCCTGAGATACTTGAACTCCTCCATTTGAGGCAGAACCTCACTCTCAACCCAAAGAGAGCAATCCACCATTTTCTGACTGAGGACAATGGCCTCAGATTTGGAGGTGCTGCTTCTTATCCTAGCTGCTTCACACTTGGCTGAAAACTGCTCCAGTGAGAGCTGACGATCATTGCACAAAGATGCCAACAGGAACACATCATCCGCAAATAGCAGAGATGGAATCTTGAGGCCACAGAATCAGACTCCCTCCGCCGCCTGACTGCATGGAGAAATGGTGTCCATAAAAGTTATGAACAGAATCTGTGACAACGGGCAGCCCTGGTGGAGTCCAACTCCCACCCTAAAGGGGTCAGACTTAGTACCAGCAATTCAAACCAAACTTTTGGCTTGTATAGGGACCAAACAGCCCGTAGCAATGGGCCCCTATCCCACACTCATGGAGCACCCCCCCACCACAGAGGACCTCCAGGAACATAACTGACAGCCTTCTCCAAGTCCATAAAACACATGTGGACTGGATGGGCAAACTCCCATGGCCCCTTGAGGACCCTAGTGAGGGTAAAATGCTGATCCAGTGTTCCACTGTCAGGACGGATCCCCCATTGTTCATCCTTGATCAGAGGTTCAACCAACAATCAGACTCGCTTCCCCAGTACCCCTGAATCGACCTTACCAGGGAGGCTAAGGAGAGTTATGCCCCTATAATTGGAGCACACTCTACAGTCCCCCTTTTTAAAGAGAGACAATTCAGCCCCACAACATCCAGAGCCTTAAGGAAATCAGGGTGAATCTCATCCACCCCCAAGCCCTGCTGCCGCAGAGCTTATTAACTGCCTCGATGACCTCAGCCACCATTATGGACAAACAAACTCCAAAGTCCCCCTGACAGCTTCCTCCATGAAAGACAGGCCTGTAGGATTGAGGAGGTCTAATGCCGGGTACCGACCAGATGCGTTTCGGCCAGCGGAAGTGGCCAGTTTACATTGAAAGTCTATGTGGAGGCACGTCGAATCGTGAAGCGGCGCGTTTTGAGTGTTTGAAGCGGCGCGGCGGCATGCGGCAGTTCCTTTCCGCGCACGGGCACGTCTGAAGAAACCTACGCGTCGAGCAGCGTCAAGCCGCCAAAGATATTCGACAAAGTTGATATTTTGCTGCTCGACGCGTCGCAGCAACCAATCGGGAGAGACTCTGCTATGTGATGACGCAACGACAACAGGACTTTTTTTGGACTTTTTAAACTCACCCCATCGAGCCTCCATGAATGAACCAGCCTCCGGTAAGAAACTTGGCAGTTGCTGCTGTCCGCTCGAGCGTACAATCACCCCAAACATAAAAAAACATTTTAATCTCAACAAAGACTTTTGGAGCTGCAGTTCGGCTCGTAGAAAACCCACTCAAGTAGGAACGAGGCTCACGTGCTGCTGATTTTATCTGCCAGCAGCATGAAACAAACAACCCGATCCGGAAAATGAGCCAGACTCCCTCCTCTGCCTCCCCCCAGTGCACGTCATCAGACACGTCTTCAGTGGCTTGTGTGAAAGTGACAAGCGGCCAAAAGGGGGCGGCAGGAGCGTTTTGACGGAACAGGTCGGTACCCGGCATAAGAAGTATTCTTCAACCTCCCAACAACATCACTGGGTGAGGTCAACAGCACCCCACCTTCATTGAACACAGTGTTAGTAAAACGCTACTTTCCCCACCTCAGCCACCTGATGGTTTGCCAGAATCTCCTCGAAGCCGGCCGAGAGTATCTATCCAAGGCCTCAGTGAACTCCTCACATCCCAACTTTTGCCTCAGCAACAGCCAAGGTTGCAGAACACTTGGCCCTCCAATGCTCCTCAGCTGTCTCCAGAGTCCCACCAGCCATCAAGGTCCAATGGAACTCCTTCTTCTGCTTGACAGCCTCCCCAACCTGAGTTGTCCTTGTCCACCACTGAGTTCGAGGATGGCCACCTCAAGCATTCTGCAACAAGCCCCTCCCCCAGGCCTGGCTCCAGCGTGGGGTCCTGGTAACCCACGTCGGGCCAAGCAACACTGACAGTGTTGCCAAATTGGGCGATTTACCACCAATTGAGCTGTTTTCATTCTGATTTTGTGGGTAAAAATTGCTTTGGGTGGGTGGGGATAATTTGGACTGATTTGGAGTCAGATCTGCATTTTTTGAGTTAACCTACATTTCAAACAATCATTCATCATTGCAAAAGGGCCTTCTCCTACTCCGCTCCTGCTTGTTGGAATATCTTACAAAAAGATCTGAAGCTCTCGACCTTGACTTCTCTAAATTGCTTTAAGACTCTGTCGGAATCCTGGCAAAAATCAATGCAGACATGTTCCTGTTTTTGATTTTCTACATCTGCCTTATAATCTGTCTGTTTTGCTACTTTGACATCTTTGTTTTAACTTGTTAAAAAAAACTATGCCTTTCTTATGTTTGTCTGTTGTTGATTGTTCAAGGAAAATAAACTGTTGCTGTTGTCATCATTCTTTAGTTTGTAGCCAGCTCTCTCTTGTAAATGAGTCCTCGAGGCTCAATGAGATTAACCTGCCTAAATAAAGGTTGAATGAATGAATTATATGTTTTAACAAATCTATGTTAACATAGAATGATCATTATATGTTAACAAAATAGAAGCTCCCCTGACCGTTCTCCATCTCTGATTGGCTTTTGTCATCTGCGAGCATATTCACAACAGAGAACTGGTGAGGCAGTTTTAGTAGACACCTCAAAGTAAGAAATTAATATTTTTTATTTATCCAAATGTACTGTATGTGTTTTTTGATAATTATGTAGGGTACTGTGTTAGGATAGGCGAAGTGCTTGGTAACTACAGTACCGTACATGTACGTGTATAAGTGGCGGCTGGTGTGTGTTGTCCGACTTACGGCGATTTTCGTGTTACGAACGGGCATAGTTCATGTTCAAACAGTAAATATAACAATATGTTGACTGGGTGGGTGGGTTTTTGTGTGATGCAACGGTTTTTAACATATTTTTGGGCTGGAAAACCTCGACTCTATCTGGCAACACCACTTTGGCTGCGGCTGCCTGCCTGGGAGGAGTCGATGAGGGACAGGATGGCCCCCAGAAACCATCTTTGCTCCAGCAAACTTGTTGGTCCACTTAAGGTGTTTACTGCTTGGTCGGGAAACAGTTTGCTGGAACTCCTCTGACTGATGATGCCCTCCAGATGGAGGGTGAAACATTTCTATTAAAAAGAAACTGTCCAGATGACCCAAGAGAAAACTATTGGATTTGGTACCTGGATTATTGAGCATGAACTTTTATCATACAAGATTGTGCACAATGTTGTTTTCAGGGTTTTACCAACATAACTACTGTACAAGTCTGTCATCATACATTTTTTCAAGAAATGCTAGGCCTTTAATTAATATTTTTTTCTTTCATTCAATCTTTATTTAAACAGATAAGTCACATTGAGCCTCGAAGACTCATTTACAAGTGAGATCTGTTGGACAGACAATAAAAGTGGTGAAAAATAACACATAGGGTTTGGAGACAAAAAAAAATTGCTAACACATTTTTGACCTCTGAGATATCCTGCTGTGTGCATGACAGGGCAAATCGGCTCGCCTAAAGCCTGTCTTCTTTTTGAAGAAATGTTATCAGAGTCAGAGAGTCTTTATTGTCATTTGCACCGCATGTGGTACATGAGATGAAAACGAGATTATGTACACGAGGTCCCAGTTACATCCAACAACAAATGAAAGAGAAAAACAGTAATAACATCTAGAACTAACTAAGAAAAGCATCAACTAGTAATACACAGCTAACTAAGAAAAGCATCAACTAGTAATACACAGCAGCACGAACATGAGTTTGTATGAGCAGATGGTCACAGATGAACACAGATGAATACAGCAACAAGAAAACAGATCAGCATCAGTATGATGTGATATTTTGCAGTGTTTATTTTTTATTTTATTTTTATTTATTCATGAGTCTAACAGCCTCAGGGTAGAAGCTGTTCCTCAGTCTAGTGGTTCTACACTTGATGCTCCTCAACCTCCGTCCTGAGGGGAGTGGGGCAAAGAGTGAGTGTGCTGGATGAGTGAGGTCTTTCATGATGCAGGTGGCTCTTTTCCTGCATCTGGAGGTGTAAATGTCTGTGATGGTGGGGAGACTGACTCCAACAGACTTCTGTGCAGCCTTCACCACTCTCTGCAGAGCTTTCCTCTCTTCAACTGTGCAGCCTCCATGCCACACGTTGATGCTGGAGCACAGGATGCTCTCCACTGCACACCTGTAGAAGGAGGTGAGGACTGGGCTGCTCAGACCAGCTCGTCTCAGCCGTCTGAGGAAGTAGAGTCTCTGATGACCTTTCTTGATCAGGCTGGTGGTGTTGTTGCTCCAGCTGAGGTTATCATTCATGTGTACACCCAAGTATTTGTAGCTGGAGACCACTTCCACTGCAGACCCACCTATTTTCAGTGGGGCATGGGTGTGTTTGTTCCTTCTGAAGTCCACAATCATCTCCTTTGTCTTCTTCACATTCATGTGAAGATTATTCTCTTTGCACCAGCTCTCCAGGTGTTCCACCTCCTGTCTGTAGCTGGACTCATCATTGTTTGTGATGCATCCCACCACCGCTGTATCATCTGCAAACTTAACAATATGACAGCCTGGAAGTGTGGCTGTACAATCATATGTGAGCAGAGTGAACAGAAGGGGGCTCAGCACACATCCCTGAGGAGAGCCAGTGCTGAGGGTTATGGTGGAGGAGGAGAAGTTGTGGATCTTCACGGACTGTGGTCTGTCTGTTAAGAAGTCTAGTACCCAGTTACAAATAGAGGGGCTTAGTCCAAGTGTAGATAGTTTGTCTATCAGAGTTTGGGGGATCATGGTGTTGAAGGCAGATGTGAAGTCCACAAAGAGCAGACGCACGTATGAGTCTTTCTGATCCAGGTGGGTGAGAGCAGTGTGGACCACGGAAGAAATGGCGTCCTCTGTTGATCGGTTCTCACGGTATGCGTATTGATGAGGGTCCTCATTGATGTTGACGGTTGCCTTGATGTGGGACATCATCATCATCATCATTATCAGTTGTGTTGAGGGACCAACTGACCAAAAATAAAGTCCATAGTTATGATTCTGAAGATTTTGAAGAAGAGAGGCTCTCTGACAGTTTCGCAGACAAGACAAAGCAAAGCGGAGACGGAGCGGAGACGTCCAACCCTTGAGAAGAGCAAGTGTTGAATGAAATGCAACTACAGGTAGTCTTCGACTTACGACGGTCTCGAGTTACAACGTTTCTTGGTTTCGACACACATCTCCACTAATTTTTTTTTTTCTTGAATTTTTTTATTTTGAAGCCGATTTACGCAGTTTCCGGCGGTTTCCGGCGGTTTCCGGTTTTACTAGCTGCGGAGGCTACAGCTTTCCTTGTACTCTCTAAAAAAGCTAAGTCTGATCTTCTGGACATTCAAAAAACAAAACAAAACTTGTTGGACCAAGCTGGACAGGCAGCAGCTGTGGAAAAGTAGCTGTTTTATGGACGGCGGTTTTATAATGTAAACTAATGGAGAATCTGGAGGAGGGACGGAGGAACGGAGGAAATGGCTTCACCAGCATACCAGAGTAGGAAATTAACTCTTTTTTCCCTTCATTATGGCTCTGAAATGTATGTGTTTTTTGATAATTATGTAGGGTACTGTGTTAGGATAGGCTAAGTGCTTGGTAAAATACAGTACTGTACGTACAAGGTGCAGTTTGGACGTATGTTCAGACTTACGCCGAAATTCGCTTTACGACGCCGCGAAAAAACGGATCTCCGTCATAAGTCGAGGACTACCTGTATAAACATTGAAACAAAATGTTTCTCAATGACAGGCTGCGGGGAACAAAGCACCTAGGTTCAGTTTTGATTCTCCCCCCCCCCGCAGTTGTCTGTTGTGTGTCAACAAAAGTGGACATTTCCTTTATTATGTTTGAAAAACTGTACTGTACTTCTACCTAAATTATTCACATTTAAGGTTGTTGTTTTCTTTTGGCTGCATCCTTTTGCAGCGGTGGCCACAGTGAACAAATTCTCATGAAATATTTTGCAATTGCTTTACAGTAAACCTCCTCCTGATGCAATGTGGGCCTAAACCTGCAGCCTCGGATTACAAAACTGACCACTGAGCTACTGCAGCCTCTTATTTATTATTTATTTAGACAAAAAGAAAAATGAACAAAGAGAAATACCAGGAGAAGTTACAGGATGTCACAGTTAAAAGAAGGTTTCTTGGGGGTTTTGGATAAAAATGGCTGAAGATTCACCCTTCAGCAGCCAGTGAGTGATGAGTCACAGCCCCAAAGGTATTAGCTCCCACTGCTCCTTTGTTATCAGAGAGGCACTCTATTCTTTTAAATCGAGCTTTAAAGTAATTACCATAGCACTGGAGGAAAAAAGTGAGGTACTTGGAGTATGTGCTCTATTGTCTTTCCTTTCTCCTGAAGACTGTTTCAATTAATAATAATAATAATAATGTCTTTTCCTGTCATCTGCGTATGTTTCCCATACACAGACGAAATTCGTCTCTGCATTTAACCCAACCACCTACCAGGTGGTGCAGTGAGCAGCCTATGAAGTATGTTTTTTTTCTTCAGCAGTTTGTCTGATGTGTGAAGATCTATTATTTTTATAGCCAACAAAATAGTATTGAGAATCCAAGTAGAACGTTTAATGAAACAAAAGAAATGGAACTGGTGAAGTTTCTCCAATGAAACATCAGGGATGTCTAACACTCTCAGATGATACCGTAGTTTTCTGAAAATAATGACAAGGTTTGCATTGCTTTGGATAAAAAAGTTAACCAAGACCACAATAAACTGTGCCATCAGTTCCTGATCTCTTCACTTCCTTGTGCAGTTATTGAGAAATCTGTTTGGCCTTCTGTGCTGTGTGTTGGTGGAGGGTGGGTGCATGTTGCTACATGCAGGGTTTGAGCCTGTATGACGAAGACGTTTCAAGACAATAAAGAAAACACATCTCACAAGGGCTGCCTATTTCTTATTGTATAACCACACTTACACACACAAAAACAAAACTAACTAATTTCTATGGTTTCCCATGTCAGGGCATGACAAAAATAAATCATTTAGTCCTCAGCATTTCCTTAAATTCAACAGTTACAGCTTGAAATGAATTAATAACACGTGGCAAAATAGATTGTTTCAGTGTTTATTTGACAAAATGCTGAAGCATAAAATATAAAAAGCTAACCTATGTATACCCTGATGCATGCTCAATAATCCAGGTAGAAAAATCCAAAAAAGCTAAGTCTGGTCCTCTGGACATTCAAAAAACAAAACAAAACAAAACAAAAAAACTGTAGAAACGTTTTGTCTTTCGTCCGAAAGACTTCCTCAGTCTGAGAAGCTGTGTTCAGCTCAGTGATCCACTGTGGGAGGGTGCTATTTATAAGACTGAACACAGCTTCTCAGAATGAGGAAGTCTTTCGGACGAAAGACGAAACGTTTCTACAGTTTTTTTTGCTTTGTTTTGTTTTTTGAATGTCCAGAGGACCAGACTTAGCTTTTTTGGACTAACCTATGTATTATTGTATTTTTCAAATAACATGTTCCAGAAAAAAATCCTTCATTGCCCCTACTGCATTCATGTGGACATCCTAAACATGGATTGAAAACATGGTTTTTTTTTATTTGTTGTTTTTAGTGCAATGTCACTACTACTGTTTTAGTCAGAGTCAGAGAATCTTTATTGTCATTTGCACCACATGTGGTACATGTGATGAAACGAGATTATGTACATAGGGTCCCAGTTATCCAACAACAAAATATAAGAGAAGAACAGTAATAACATCTAAGATATGAACTAAGAAAAACATCAACTAAAAATACACTAAGCACTAACATAAAAAAACATACAGGTAGTCCCCGATTTACGAGCGCTCTGATCTGCGAGGTTCCAGACTTACGAGCTGCGAATTTTTGGAAAAAACGAAAAAAATACTGAGTTTTCATGTGTTTTTTCACCACAGTTAGTTAGTTAAGCATATGGACACACGTTTCCGATCATTTTTATGCACTCATAAGCAGTTTTTGGATGAAAATAGAGTGTTTTTAGTCGCGCTAGCGAAAACCGTTCCAATTTACGAGCGAAATTCCGGATTTACGAGAGAAATGGCGGCCGTTCCAAATTACGAGATTTCCGGTTTACGAGCGCCTCGTTGTAACGGATCTCGCTCGTAAATCGGGGACTACCTGTACTCCAAACAGCAGCACGAACATGAGTGAAGTATGAGCAGATGATGGGCACGAATGAACACAGCAACATGAAACAGATCAGCAGCAACATGATGTGATATTTTGCAGTGATTATTCTTGTTTTGTCTTTATTCTTCCGACATTTCAGATGAGCAAGGTTCCGAGGGTGAAGTGTTGGAACCCGATCGTAGTCGTCTACAGAGCTGGCGGTGTTAGAACACCCAAATGCGACACAACGTACCGGCATTTTTCAAGTTATACCAAAGAAAATAGGCGATCTTGAAGACAATCACATTGCATGCTAATAGCAACGGCAGACAACCGTGCTGGTCCCCACGTCACGACGTCGCATGCGTAAGTACCCGGATGTCCCATGACGAAACACGGTGCAAATTTTAAAATCACTTCTAAATCAAAATTTCATTGATTTATCATTTTGCTTGTAAAAACAAACATTGTTGAATGATACAACATATATATTTTGTGCCAAGTTATGCAAAGTTCCAAAATCATGTCACACACACTTTAAAGTGAAACAAAACCCAAATTTAACTTTTTTTAGCTGATAAACTCCCTAGAATGTGTTTAAAATGTTTCAGAGCACTATTTTTGTGTTAATTTTCATGAAATTGTTCGTATTAGTTAAAATCGGCAATATTTGGTCTAAAAACGAGTATTCGTAGTCCTATGGGTTGAACTGTGGTATTGCACCCTTATTTTCTCATTTGTTTACGATTCGCACAGTCATTAATTTTCGCACAATTTCGTCACATCCTCTGCTGCCTGTGTATAAAAGTGTAGCCACGCCCCCGAGAAGGTCACTCCCCTCCAGAGTTCAGGGGTTGGATTAGCGATTAGCAACATAGCATTAGCATAGAAGAGCCAAGCTGTTCCAAGAAAGCTCTTCAAACTGATGTTCACTCACACCATCAGGTTACAATCCGTTTGGAGGTGAGTACCATTTTACACCTTTCCATTGCATAATTTATCTATTGAGTAAATGACGTGTTTCTTCATGTGCTGTTTATTGCGGCCTGCAGCTTTGCTTCGGTGTGGCTCGCCCCACATAAGGTTGCAGCGTTTTCATCTGTTGCTGATCAATGTTAGTTTGTGTTGTAGTTGTGTTTAAATGCTAAAAATCTAGTGTTTCTTATGAACACCGCAGAGTGTGTGAACTCTCATGAACTCTGATAATGAAGACCGTGACGTCAAAAAACAATGGAGACTAGCTGGCGCTAATTTTAGCTGTTGTACTAGTTACGATGTTTTAGACACGGTGTTCTTTTGCTGCAAATAATGTTGTGGTATTTATAAAATAATATGTACTTGGTGAATGAATATCATGTTCATCAGCTCTGTGCAGCAGTATTTATTTTGCACTGGGTCATCTGTTTGACATCAACAAAGTGATAAAACAGTAATGTTTCTCAAGTATGTTTGTTTGTAAGGTGATTAAAAATGTGTTCTTTTTTAGCTCCATGAGGCGTTCGACATCCAAGGAATCTCTGAGCCGTGCTTCACAGATTCATTCATTCATTCAACCTTTATTTATACAGGCTAGCCTCGTTGAGTCACGGGGACTCATTTACAAGAGGGACCTGTCTCACTCACACCAAACAACCATCCACTCTCACACTCACACCTAGGGTCAATTTAGAGTCACCAATCAGCCTAACAAGCATGTTTTTTGGTCTGTGGGAGGAAACCGGAGTACCCGGAGGAAACCCACGCATGCACGGGGAGAACATGCAAACTCCACCCAGAAAGGCCCCGGACCGGGATTTGAACCGGCAACCTTCTCGCTGAGAGGCAGCACATCAAGCATCAAGGAGACATGTTGACATGTCACTTTGGAGTTGACATGAGAACTGATTCACTAGGTATTCATGTTTTATTTATTACTTTTGTAGCCCACCTTTTACCCTCTGTCTGCAGGTATTAATATTATTATTTAATTATTATGTTTTATTTATTACTTTTATTATGGCGAACATTATATAAAAAAAAAAACGTTTTAAAAAAGTCTATGCAACATTAATTCTTGTTTATTTGTTCATTGCTACCTGTCCCAACATTTTGGGGATTTGTTGACACTGTGAAATTTTGAATCAACATTTTTCTCCATTAAAATGTGGGTATCCTGGTTGATTCACAGCTCTCTTTTAAACTCCACGTGGAAAACCTAGTAAAGAAACTGAAAGTTAAACTGGGTTTCTTTTTCAGAAATAGATCATGTCTAACACTGAATGTTAGGAAACGCCTTGTATCTGTGACTTTCCTTCCCTCCATTGATTACGGTGACATTATCTACATGAACGCTCCTACAAGCACCCTGCAGATGTTGGATGTTGTCTATCAAAGTCAAAGTCAACTTTATTGTCAAAACTGCAATATGTACAGGACATACACAGGATTGAAATTGCATTTCTCTCTGTCCCTCGGTGCAACAGTAAACATTTAAACACTAAAACACTAAAACATTTAATAAACATAAGCATAAAATAAAATGAAATAATAAAAGTGTAATACTGTCCTGAGTTTTTTTTTTTTGCATAGTAGTATAAAAGTGTAAAAAGTATATCTATAAAATAAAATGAAAGTTCTGGCATTGACATTTGTAATAGAGTGACAAAGCAGCATATGAAGTTTATGTACACAGTATATGTATGAGGTAGTTGATTTAAACTTTTGATCTTTTCTCTTTTCAGGACTGCAAATAGCCAGGGTCGGGATGGAGTGAGTGTCCACTGCTGCAACGTGTCCCCTGGTTTGTCTTCATGCATGAGGCGAAAAAACAAATAAAATAAACAAATTGATTACAAAACCTAGTTGTTTATGATTCATTTTATTAACATTAAGTTAATTCAAAACAAAAGGTTCTGTGTCGTGTCACACGGGACACCACCTCCAGCTCTTCTGGATGGACGCAGTGAGTGGACAGCCAAAACGAGTCCCAAACACTCGAGACCACCTTCAGGATGCTCGGCACCTGCCAGCCAGAAAACACCAGGGTGGTCTCAGCTGTAGCACCCCAACATTGTCGTGGATGCAGGTCATCATCATGGGATCATCTTGGTTAAAGTAATCCTGGCTGCAATTACTCTGTGTGGCTCTGAAAAAACATTTGAAAGGATACAGTATTGTTAAATTCTTTGCAATTTGTTTGGTTTGCATTAAAAAAATATTATTTCTCATAAATCTTACCAGATGTGCTCAGTTTTGATTAGCTGACACATAGCTTAAAGACCGTGTAAAGTGAATTTCAACATTTTCTTAAATAAACATTATAAATGTGATAATTGTAATGTTGTAAATGAGTAAAAAGTCTCAAAATTGTAGCTCAATTAATTTTGAAGTTATACATGAAACTGTGTATAAAGACATGTGTGTTTCAGGATTTTTTAGGCGTGTTTTAAACGGGACCGCGTTTCGTCACGCGGTCCTCATTAGTATAGCCCTACCCCCTGCTGCTCTAGTGATATAAATTGTTCTTCGCATGGGTGGAGCCGTTCACTCGCGACTCGCAGATAGCATCAGATAGCAATAGCATAGATATTTTGTTCATTGTTAGCTAGCTAATCAATTATGCCTCGTTCCTGCATCTTCCCAGGATGTTTTAATGGTCAGGGCACCTGCTACTGACCGTCTCCCTCCTCAGCCTCCGGACACCGCCGCCGCCTTTCCTGTTTCTTTTCTTTCTTTCTTTTTTTTTTATTGCTAAGCCTGTGCCCTACAAGTTCACAAGCTCCTTTTTTGCTAAGAAAATGCGACAGGTCCATTGCATACTTAGTTATCAACGTGATTACTCTTTATCTTAAGCTTTGATTTAAAAGGGCCAAGTTCAGTGCTGTCCTATCCCACCCCCTCCCCTTTTTATTTTATTTATTTATT
>JBBPBX010008597.1:5938-62125 GCA_038048925.1 Garcialebias charrua
TCTAGTAGTTTAGTTGATTTGTCATATTCAGGTCAACACAAGGTCAACAATACATAGTTCCCACACAGTTGGGAGTATTGCGCAATACCGGGTTTTTCGCCACTCGTAAAGGCAGAAATGGCGGACAAACACACTCGAGCTACCACAGCTAAATACATTACTAGCTTCACCAAGGCTGGCAGTGGTCAGAGTTAAATGAGTTGGAGAAAGAAATCATGGCAGACGAAGCGGACAACTTGTCACAAAGTAGTTACTCTGATATCATTAATTATTTAATTACTACAGGACCAGCACTTTGAGTGTTACCGTGTTGGAAGTTAGCATGTCGCGTTAGCGAGGGTCCGTCGCACGGAGGCTTGCGGGAGCTCAGGTCGGACGGCGTGGATCCGTCGCGGCCGCGGGGGCACGTCCCATGGGACCGACGCGTCGCCCGCAGGACTTGGCTCCCGTCCTCCTTCCCCCACTGGGGCGGTCTCTGGCGAGACCGTGAGGAGGCCGTTGTCACGTTAGCGAGATGCTAAGCTAACCACAGCATGCAAGACGGTGTTGCTAAATAATGAAAAAAAAACCAGCTCTAACACACAGACAGTTGTACTCTAACATTGTTTCACAAAATGATTTAAGTAGAATATTTTGTTTACCAGCCAAAAGCACGAGGTCCCTGAGCAGATACGAGAGAGCGATGGAGCTGCTGTGAGCTTCTCCGATGAGATAAATCCTTCACGTTTACTTTTTTTTTGATTAAGTGAAACCTGCGCGTTGCCCAAACGTCTACCCGACTGGAACACCCACTGACCCAACACAAAGTAACCATTGCAATTAATTAGAAATTAACAAAAAAAAACAACGTGAAAAATGAACATCCAGTAGACTGCACTGTCACTGCTGCTCCGCCTCTACGCATGAGGGTCCACCCGGAAATTCCACAGATGTGATGTCACATGGGAACTACCTATGTATTAAATGAAATGTTCAGGAAGAGGAGAACCGCCTCGACTCGCAAAAAAAATCAAAAACAAAGAAGAAATACTAAAGCATGCAACAAAAATACAAAGAAAGCACCAGAAGTGAGAAAGAAATGCATCTACAAGACCCAAAATAAACATCGTAAACAACATTTATTTATTTATCCTTTATTTATACAGGTAGTCTCATTGAGTCATGAGAACTCCTTTTCAAGTAAGACTTGTTTGGGTGCAGATGGTGGGGGTTAAGGGCCTTGCTCAAGACCCCAGAGTGGGGCAAATGAGGGTGGAGGCAGGTGTGGGTGTCTCACCTTTTCCACCACATTTTGATGTTGTCAGTCCGGGGAGTTGAACTTGCAACTTTCCGATCACAGGCCCATCTTTTCTAACCTCTGCGCCAGCACTCCCCACATGGTATACATGTTAGAATACAACGGTGCATAAATCAGTACAGAGTACCTCACAGACATGTTTTAGACAGACAACAATATACAGCAGTGAAAATCCAACAGAGTTCAGTCTGGTCCTCTGGACGTTCTGTTGTTAACATTTCATCTTCATCCATAAGACTTCATTAGTCCGAGGAGCCACAACAAACTCAGTCTCAAAAGCACCTTCACATGGTGGGCCAACCAGTTTGATGGTACTAAGATGGTTTCTGGAGTCCACCCTCTCCCCCACCAACTCTTCTGAGGCAGCGTGGTTCAAAACATCAAAGGTGCTTTTAAGACTGAGTTTGTTGCAGCTCCTTGGACTGATGAAGTCTTTTGGATGAAAAACAAACGTCTCAACATAAAGAAACCGTCCAGAGGAGCTGACTTCACTTTGTTGGATTTTTTTTATTTTATTTTATTTTTTTATTTTTTATTTTTTTACATTTTTGGGCTCTAGTGGCCTTTATAGAGGGAGAGGGCGAAACGGATAGAGAGAAGGGAGAGACACTGCAGAAACATCTCGTCGGGTCTGGGACGCGAACCCGCGACGCCTGCAGAGAGGCTCAGCCTCAGTATATGTGCCGCGCGCTTTATCCCCCACACCAAAGCGGCGGCACGGATTATTATTTTTTTTTACTTGGATATTGAGCATAAACTTTGAAGCAATAAAAAGCAATTAAAATAAAACTAGTGTTATAAAAACACTGGTATTGTCAGCAGAGTGGTTCTGTTAGCAGCATGAAGATACAAATAACTGCAGCAATGGACGATGATGAGGGCTGAAGACTTGGTGGAGGCAGTGGAAGACGAGTTTGTAGGAAGTTTGTGTGTTTAAAGGATTAAATTAGCAGTTTTTAATGACATTATTCAAAGTATCGCCTCTGCTTTTTATTTTTTAATTACTTCTTTGTTTAATTTATACCACCCCTGTAAGACCGAGCTGGAGGAGCTCAGACCATCTGAACCTGTAAAATAAAGACAGAGGTTCATGTTACTGCACAAAGATTAACCACAGTTTTCATTTACAGAAAGTGTCCATTTTTATTTATTTTTTAATTTATTTAAATTTATTCATTTTACATTAAAACCCAAAAGATAAAGAAAAAAAACTATATCATAAATTGTGAAAGAATACATAAAATGAAGGTGGCAGAAAGAAGAATAAATCTTATTTTGTCTGCCCCTTTTTTCAAAAACAAAACAAGTTCAAACAATCAATTTAAACAATAATCTTCTATAAATAACAGAGCAAAAAGAGTAACTTTTCACAATCTACAAATATCTAGAACATTAAACACTTAACTAAAAGTTTTAGTATTTTGTTAACAATTTAGTTTTGATAATTTTTTTGAACTTATTCACAGAGTTTACATTTTTAATCAAATCATTTACCAAAACATTATACAATTCCACTCCCTGTATTGAAATAAACTGTTAACCATTTAACTTTGTGTTGTGTTGTAAACATAATTTAACTCTTTGTAACAAGTTGATCATTAAATATTTGATCATACAACATAAACTGTTAAGTGTCGTAGTCTGTGAGTCCAGGTTGTGTCAGGAATCTGGTGTAAAACAATTTCCAAATCATGTGAGTTCACTCGCTGCAGAAGGGAGCAGCGGAAAAACAAACAAACAAACAAACATTAGGTGATTTTCCGGTGTATAGGTCGCACCTTTTTATGGGGTTTTTCAAGGCCTGCGACCTATATATGGCTTGTTATCACTTTCGGTGAAACAAATGTTTAAATCCAGCTCATTTCACATTTAAGTTCATTTATTAAGGAAAGTTCAAAGTCAAAGTCAACTTTATTGTCAGAACTGCAATATGTACAGGACATACACAGGATTGAAATTGCGTTTCTCTCAGTCCCTCGGTGCAACAGTAACCATCTAAACACTAAACACTAAAACATTTAATAAACATAAGCATAAAATAGTAAAAGTGTAACACTGTCCTGAGTTTTTTCATAGTAGTATAAAAGTATGAAAATTTACACCAACACTGAAACACCAAACACCCCTAAAACACCAAACACCCAATGAACATAAGCATAAAATGAAATAATAAAAGTGTAATACTGTCCTGAGTTTTTGCATAGTAGTATAAAAAGTATAAAAAGTATATCTATAAAATAAACTGAAGGTTCTAGCATTGACATTTGCAAAGAGTGGCACAGCAGCATATAAGTTAATGTACACAGTATATGTATGAGGTAGTTGATGTTGGTATATAGGCAAAGTGGCATATGCAGTAAGGCACATTTGGCATCCTTAGATAAGGCTAGTCAGAGAATACTGTATATGTATCAGCAGTAGTGTAGATATAAAAGTAGTGTAAATGTAAACAGTAGTAATAAATGTAAAACAGTAGTAATAAATGTAAACCGTATTAATAAATGTAAACAGTGAATGTAAACAGTAGTATGACTATAGGCAGTAATGTAATACAAACATTAGTGCAAATATGAGAAGTAGTGCAAACTGAATGAGCACATGACCGAGAGTTTAGTGAATAACCCGTTTGATGACACAGAGTCCAGTGTTAAAATCTTTGTGTTGAGTGGTAATGTGTGAGAAAGTTTTTTGTGTTAAGGCAGTTCAAATGGGAGGGGAGGCAGAGCAGGCAGAGTGTTTAGCATCCTGACTGCCTGATGAACAGAGCTGTCTCTCAGTCTGCTGGTTCGAGCCTGGAGACTCCTCAGTCTCCTCCCTGATGGCAGCAGTCTGAAGCAGCTGTGTTCAGCTCAGACACATATTTGCTATAATTTTTATCAAACAAATAATTGTTTTTAAGTGTTAATCTTCTTAAAAGCCTTGCTGTGCGCTCCTGTGGCAGACATTTGCAGCAGAGCTAAACGTAGGTGCGACCTATACACCAGTGCGACCTATCTAGGGATTTTTTCCAATCTATTGGTGATAATTGGACAATGCGACCTATACACCAGAAAATACTGTAATCATCATTTGGCTGAATACTTTCTATGTTTTGTTTCTCAGGGTTTGTTCTTTGATGAGGCCTATGGCTTTTACCCAGGCCAGGTTCTGATCGGTCCGGCCAAAGTGTTTTCAAACGTACAGTGGCTGTCAGGGGTCAAACCTGTGCTGAGCAGGAAGTGCAAGTTCAGAGTGGTGGTAGAAGAGGTAAGACTGATCATTTCTCCTTATTTGATTAATTTTTTTACATTTCCGTGAGCTTCCTTTACGTAATTTATGATATCTTAAAGTGTTTAAATGCTCATTTGGAGACGTGCGTCCCTCAGGTGAAGGTGGCGGAGCTAAAAGTGACGTGGATCACAAAGAGCTACTCCCCCAAAGGCTCAGACAGTGTTTATCCTCCTCCCTCCACCATCACACAGGAAAATCTTCACAGGTCAGTGCTGTTTTCTCATCAGGCAGCATCTGGGTGTACCTCGGTCCAGTAAGGCTTCCTGTCTTTATCTTATACACTGACTGTTGTTATATCTTGTGCTGGTGGATTTAATTGTAATATTGAGGTATTTAAGATTTTCTGTAAAGGTTTTCCAAGTACTGTACTGTACCTGTACTCGTAGTTTATTATCTGTTAGATTATACTTTCACAACAAATCGTACATAAAACCAGCCCTTTGGAGTTTGAGTAAATGGACCTCCTGGTTGACTTTAGAGTGAGACGTCTGGGCTACTACGACCACACCCAGAGGCAACTGGGAGAAAGGGCCCTCTACGTGTTCCCGGCCAAAAGCGACGCCACCCGCATCATCTGCGATGGTCCTGAGGGGGCTCCAGTTCTGCCCGAGGACCCCGTTTCCAGAAAGGTGTGGATACATTCAATTTGTATTTTATTCTAGTGTGAAATAGAAGCACATGAACTCTTTAATATTCCCTGTTGTACACGAAGTTAGAGGTTTGACAATGAGTCTTTATTAATAAGACGACTGCTGAAAGTGTTTTGTTATACGCCTGTCGAAAAGTGCACGTATCACAGCCTGTCCATCAGTAAACTTTCTCTTGTCCACTAATAACTTCTGAGCTGCTCAAATTTAATGAAACTCGATACATATTTGTACTAGAGCCCGACCAATATGGAAATTTTGTCTATTGCCGATACTGATATAGGGAGGGGAAGACTAATGCTGAGAACCGATGAAATGCCTGAAACTTTCTGAACTTTGTCCACCCCCAAGAATCTCAGTAAACAGCTACTTTTAAACCTGTTTTAACACTTGAAGTCTTGAACCAGTCTTCCTAACGTGCGTTCAGATTTTCTATCCACCACTATTCTCCATAAAGTTATCAAGATTGTTAAAAAATATAAATTAAACAGAGAAACACCTTCCTGTTCATTGTTTCAACAGTCACATTCATTCATTCATTCAACCTTTATTTAGTCAGGTAAATCTTTTGAAGCTCATGGGCTCATTTACGAAAGCGACCTGCTAAAACTAAAGAACAATGAACAGCATGATGGTCTAATTAATACTGACCACAGCAGAGTTTATTTTTCTTTGCAGAGAAGTAAAGTTTTCAGACAAACAATTCATTTCATTGAGGACGACAAAGATAAAGTCAGAGTCAGAGTCAGAGAGTCTTTATTGTCATTTGCACCGCATGTGGTACATGTGATGAAAACGAGATTATGTACACGAGGTCCCAGTTACATCCAACAACAAATGCAAGAGAAAAACAGTAATAACATCTAGAATTAACTAAGAAAAACATCAACTAGTAATACACTAAGCCTAATATAGTGGGAATAAACAGCAGCACGAACATGAGTTTGTATGAGCAGATGGTCACAGATGAACACAGATGAACACAGCAACAAGAAAACAGATCAGCATCAGCATGATGTGATATTTTGCAGTGTTTATTTTTTATTTTATTTTTATTTATTCATGAGTCTAACAGCCTCAGGGTAGAAGCTGTTCCTCAGTCTAGTGGTTCTACATTTGATGCTCCTCAACCTCCGTCCTGAGGGGAGTGGGGCAAAGAGTGAGTGTGCTGGGTGAGTGAGGTCTTTCATGATGCAGGTGGCTCTTTTCCTGCATCTGGAGGTGTAAATGTCTGTGATGGTGGGGAGACTGACTCCAACAGACTTCTGTGCAGCCTTCACCACTCTCTGTAGAGCTTTCCTCTCTTCAACTGTGCAGCCTCCATGCCACACGTTGATGCTGGAGCACAGGATGCTCTCCACTGCACACCTGTAGAAGGAGGTGAGGACTGGGCTGCTCAGACCAGCTCGTCTCAGCCGTCTGAGGAAGTAGAGTCTCTGATGACCTTTCTTGATCAGGCTGGTGGTGTTGTTGCTCCAGCTGAGGTTATCATTCATGTGTACACCCAAGTATTTGTAGCTGGAGACCACTTCCACTGCAGACCCACCTATTTTCAGTGGAAAAAGTTACTTACTCTGATATATTTTACCTCTACGTTACATTTATTGTTCTGGATAAAGTTTTACAAGTCAATAGTCTACGCTAGGTTCTCTAAACGTTAGCTTGCTAACTTGAGAGGCATGTAGCTAATGACAAGCAAGTTGGAGGATCAAAGAGAATTTATTATTGCTGATTCATTTTACCGATCAGTTAAAATAAATGTTATTGTTTAGCAAAATACACTTCACAGTATTGCTCTCTGCTTCAGCTGTGATGAAAGTGAAACTTAAAGAGAACGGTCATGACTTTAAAGTTGTCCTCATGCACCCTCTGCTGGATACATTGTACAACTGCACCTTTTGAAAGTAAGGACGGCTTGTTCCTAGTGTTTATATCTGTGCATAATGGGACAGTTCTCACCCATACCAATATTTCCCCAAACACCTATACCAACCTAAAATATTGGCCCTACCAATATATCCGTCAGGCTCTAATTTGTACCGCCACTTGACAGTGTGTCATATAATCTTTCCATCACCCCAGCTTTAAGGTCAAGGTCAAAGGTCATATACGATCTTTGCCTGTGTTGGCCATTCCTATAGATTGCTATATAGTAGTATGTTGATGGGTCCATAACGTGCCGTATGATTTACTGTTTAAATATTTAAAGACCTTTCAAATTATAGGTAAAGATTTGGTCAAGTTAAAGCTCTTATAAGTCTGCATGTTTTTTTCTGCAGCTGAAGAGGATGTTCAAGAAGGAGACTGGGAAGAAGATGGAAAATGTCGACTTACAAGGTGCCAAGCAAACACAGAAATAACTGCTCGACTTATCCTTATTGTCGTCTTGCTGACTGATACCACAACTGTTTATTTTTTTTTCTCAATCTGCACTCAGTGCTCCATAATGACAAAATGAAAACTGAACTTTATATTGTTTCATTTTGATATCCATCCATCCATCCATCCATCTTCTTCCGCTTATCCGGGGTCGGGTCGCGGGGGTAGCAGCCTAAGTAGGGAGGCCCAGACTTCCCTCTCCCCAGCCACTTGGAGCAGCTCCTCCGGGGGAATCCCAAGGCGTTCCCAGGCCAGCCGAGAAACATAGTCCCTCCAGCGCGTCCTGGGTCTTCCTCTGGGTCTCCTCCCGGTGGGACATGCCCGGAACACCTCACCAGGGAGGCGTCCAGGAGGCATCCTAACCAGATGCCCGAGCCACCTCAACTGGCTCCTCTCGATGTGGAGAAGCAGCGGCTCTACTCCGAGTCCCTCCCGGATGACTGAGCTTCTCACCCTATCTCTAAGGGAGAGTCCAGCCACCCTGCGGAGAAAACTCATTTCAGCCGCTTGTATCCGAGATCTTGTTCTTTCGGTCATAACCCAAAGCTCATGACCATAGATGAGGGTGGGAACGTAGATCGATCGGTAAATTGAGAGCTTTGCCTTTTGACTCAGCTCTCTCTTCACCACGACAGACCGGTACAGCGCCCGCTTCACTGCGGACGCTGCACCTATCCGCCTATCGATCTCACGCTCCAGTTTTCCCTCATTCGTGAACAAGATCCCGAGATACTTAAACTCCTCCACTTGGGGCAGGACCTCCTCCCCGACCTGGAGAGGGCATGCTACCCTTTTCCGGACCAAAGGGGTCGGGTTCATTTTGATAAGTCTTTTAAAATAGCTTCATGTTAACTTGAGTTTCCAGGGCCTTTACTTGGTCCTGAGGTGAAGCAGCTTCAGCTTCAGGGCTTTAGGTTTGATGCAAAAATCTTCTCAAGCTCAGTCCAGATGGATGAGGACAGTTAGTGGAGCTATTTTCAGGACTCTAGAGATGTTCAATGGAATTCAAGTCCGGGTTCTGGCAGGTCCGCTCGAGGACATTCACAGAACAGTCTCAAAGCTTTTCCTCTGGGCCTTTTGTGTGTTTTGGGTCATTGTCATGTTAGAAGCTCAACCTTTGATGAGATTCTGAGCCCTGTGGAACGGGTTTTCATTAAAAATACCCCCCACACTATGGTTCTGCTCCCAACATGCTTCACTGTTGGAATGGTATCAGGCAAGTGGGCTGGTTTCTTTCAGATGTATTGTTCAGAACCAAGACCAGACATTGTAGTCTACATCGGAACAGAAAATCTTGTTGTGTTGAGTCCTCAAGTGGCCTTTAGGTGTTTTATTGAAGTTTCCACGTCTCCACACAGGAGTGAGTGATCATCAGGCTCTTGGTCACCTCTCTAGGGTCCTCTCCTTCAGTTTGCTTAGTTTAGCCAGATTTTTAAAAAAGTCCCGTTTTACCAATCCTGTTTCATTTGATAATTATGAAGGTGACTGTGTGCTCTGAGGAATCTTCTCCAGCCATGGGCTTCAACAACCTCGACTCAGTTCTTTGGTTTTTGCTCTAATTATTCATTAGTAGATCTTCTATAGAGAGGACAACGACTTTCTATGTCATCCATGCGTTCATTATCTGTACCTGCTTCTTTCTTTTTTGGTCATGGTGTTCATATCCAGCAGTCGCTGTGTGAGAGGTGGGGTACACCCTGAACATGTCTCCAGTCCATCACAGGGGCACACAGAGACAAACAACCATTCACTCTCTCACTCACACCTAAGGACAATTTAGTCACCAATCAGTCTAACATGCACTCAGCGTTTCTCCTACCAGTATACTAACAGGGCACCCTGCCTTGTCAACAGAACTGAGTGCCCTGCCTACAATGCTGCTCTGAATTATTTAATAATGTTTTATTTGATGCATGTTAAACATTTATCACTCCTCCACGAGTTGAGCTTTAATTTTCTGCATCCAGAGCAGTTTCTATGAAACATCCGTCAGTCTTTTCCACCAGTAAAGCTGAGACTAACTGGACATGATGCTGGAGCACAGCATGCTGGGATACTGTTGTCCAGGAAGATGAAGGTTATTGTGTATCAGTGAAAATCACAACATAAACTGTTTGAGCTCAGCTGCTGTTATTATTAAAACGTCTTAAATATAAACTTCACTACAGAAGTTGTCTTCCTCTCTAGCCAAGTAGACATATGTCCCGCCTCCTGCTGAGCTGAGGGCTGGGTTCTTGTTGTTTAGTGCAGTTGGACGTCCTGTTTGTTGACATCCTAGCGCACCTTTTTGTTTTTCCACCAGGAGAGCACAAATCTGAACAAACCGAGCCAGCTCACCCCAACAACAATGGCCCCGTGAACCCAACAGACTTCAAGAACACCGGCGACACCGCTGCAGAACACGGGGAGCAGGATGCTGATGACGAGGCTGCAGAGGATACAGATGACACCAGGTCTGAGAACGACTTCTTTATTGGTTCTTTGGACCCAGTGAAGGACTGTGGGAGGCACGTGAGCCTGATCTTGAGATCCTCTGTGAATTCAACATGATCCAATATTTAAAAAAATATTTTTTTTTTCTTCTGAGAATGACAAAAATCCATTTTTAGAAAGAACACCTTTTGAAGGTTGATGAACATGAAACAACTGAAGAACGTTCGAGGTCTTTCAGAGGCTTTAAGTTCTGAGTCACTGAAAGAAAGGCTCAGTTTGTCTGCTGTGTTGGCTCGGCCTCATGGGTCTCTGTTTTATCTGAGTCTGTTGTGACTGCTGCATGGCTCTTCCTTTCTGTGGGAGAAAAAACAATGAACATCTCACTCTGCAGGTTCATTAATCTGTCACATTTATCTCCAGGTCAAAGGACCTGATATCACCTGTGCACCCATATCTCTGCTTTTGTATAAACTTCAGAAGCTTAAATGTTGAGCCCGTTTTAATTCTGTTGTATGAACTTAAAGGAATAATTTGGACATTTTAAAGTGGTGCTCTGTGGAAAGATTGTTATAAAATATATTGTAGTTGGTTCTGAACCACTTCAGATTGGAGGAATAAAGTTGAACTTTTACCAGATTTATGGGTCATGACTAGGGATGGGGCCGATCCAGTATAGGTATCTGTATTGGCCTCCGATACTAGCATAATTTACTTATCGGATTTTCCGATCCAACCTGCCGATATTTCCGATCCATGATGCATGTTGGCTTCAAACTATGGAATGGATTTCCTGAACGGAGGCATGTCTCATTCATACCATTTTACTTATAGAGCACTTAAAACAGCGACAAGGCCAACCAAAGCGCTGTACAAACAAACAACAGGCAACACACACAATGAAGTAAAAAACAGAAAATAGACATAAAATCGTTGCAGATAATAAATATAACGACCAAACACAGATCATCTGGTGTTGAAAGCAACAGAATAGTAGTGAGTCTTTAAACGGGATTTGAAACCCGAGAGGGAGGGGGCTTGTCTGACAAGCAGAGGTAACTCGTTCCAAAGTCTTGGGCCTGCTACAGAGAAGGCCCTGTCACCTCTGCGTTTAAGACGAGTTCCTGGAACTGTGAGAAGTAACTGGTCCGCTGACCTCAGAGAACGTGGTGGGACATACGGCTGTAGCAAATCAGAGAGATGGGGGGGGGGAGACTGTTCAGTGATTTGTAGACATACAGGAGAATTTTGAACTGGATTTGAAGGTGAACCGATAGCCAGTGCAGGGAGACCAAGACTGGTGTAATGTGCTCTCTTTTGCCTGTACTGGTTAAAAACTGGGCTGCTGCGTTCTGGACCAGTTGTAATCATGCAATGGTGGTCTGACTGATACCAAACAGGAGTGAATTGCAGTAATCAAGCCTAGATGTAATAAATGTGAATTACTGTCTCCAGGTTATTTTTGGATAATATGGGCTTCAGCTTAGACAGTCGCCTCAGCTGGAAAAAACAGGATTTAACGATCATGTTTACATGACTGTTGAGTTTCATGGAAGGATCCATTATCACTCCCAGATTTGTGACTTTTTGTTTTTCAGACAGGGCTAGAGCAGAAAGGTCGATACAGTGGTTTGTGATCGTGTCGTTGGGAGGGAACAACATGGCTTCAGACTTCTTTTCATTGAAACTTAAGAAACTTAAAGCCATCCAGTCCCTGATGTCAGCCAGGCAGTCGAACAAAGGTTGAATAGAGCATGTACCATTGTGTCTTAGGGGGAAGTAAATTTTTCTAAAAAGAATTGTAGGAAGTTCTCGCACAGTTCAGTCGAGGCTTCCAGAGGTGATTGTTCAGTGAGGTGGAGAACAGAGTTTAGGGCGGAGAACAGAACTTGTGGATTGTGAGAGTTTGAGGCAATGATATCTGAAAAGTATTGGGATTTAGCAGTTTTCACTGCTTTCTGATAACGACGCCAACTCTCTTTTTTAGTATTTGAAAAGAGACCTGCAACCTGTCTTTTCTCCATTTGCGCTCCACCCTCCTGCACTGCATTAAAGCATTTCATTGAGGACGACAAAAATAAAGTTAACACTGATATATTTTACCTCTACATTAGCTTTATTGTTCTGGATAAAGTTTTACAAGGCAATAGCCTATGCTAGGCTATCTAAGTGTTAGCTTGCTAACGTGAGAGGCATGTAGCTAATGACAAGCAGGTTGGAGGATTGAAGGGAATTTATTATTGTTTATTTATTTTATAGATCAGTTAAAATAAACTTACCATGCTCTGTTCAGCAAAATACACTACACAGAAATGTTCTCTGCTTCAGCTGCGCTGAAAGTGAAACTTAAGTGAACGGCCATGACTTGAAAGTCTTCTTGTGCCCTCTGCTGGATACATTGTACAGTTACAGCTGGTTCCAGCATTTTAGAGGTGAAAATGAGGTGTTTATATCGGTGCATCATGGGACAATTAGCACTGATACTGATTTGTCCCCAAACGTTTATATCAACCCTAATGATATGTCGGTCGGGTTCTAGTCAAGCCCACATTGGACAGCTATAGTCTTAAAACAGCTTCAGTTTTCAAAGGTTCACAGTGGTTTGTTCAGGAACTATTTGATAAAAATTCACATCAACCTAGGTTCAATTTAAGCAGTAATTTATTATTATTATTTGCTTGAATAATTATGTAACATGACATAAATGGTGATTTTAAAAAGTTGGTGAGGTTTTTGCAACACGGCAACATCTGCGCTGGGAGTGGGTCCTCCTACATTTTGTAGCAGCTCATGGTGATGATTTAATATACCGGTAACCTTTATGTTGCTTTCAGTTTTGCTTTACCCTTTTTTTCTCCCAATGAAAATATAAAAATGTCTGCAGGAAGTACTTCTTCTAGCTGTAGCTGTTTGAGTTTACAGAATAACCACAAACTCTGCCGTGAATAACCATGTAGTGCAGGGCCATTCAACTGGTGGCCCAGGGGCCAAATCAGGTCCATTGGTTCAGTTCAGCCCCCAAATGGTTTAATTTTTTAAATAAAATTAGATTTGAAACTGTAAAACGCACTTAATTAATACTATTATACTATTACTATTGATACTATACAGATGTACTGTTCATTCATTCATTCATTCAACCTTTATTTATACAGGCTAGCCTCGTTGAGTCACGGGGACTCATTTACAAGAGGGACCTGTCTCACTCACACCAAACAACCATCCACTCTCACACTCACACCTAGGGTCAATTTTAGAGTACTGTAGTACTGTAGTGTGAAACTAACCGTGTTGTAAAAGTTTATTAAAAAAGGTTTAGAAGTCTGTTGAGTTTTTTGTTACTGGAGTTGTTTTAAGATGTTATCGAGTTTAGGTTTAACCACACACACATAATCTGCTCAGATTTAAAATCCATTTCTCCAAACGAAGGCTGTTCAAAAATCTATCTACAGCAGGTAAGATATTGTGTATAACCTTTCCATAAACACCTCAAACTATCCCCTTAAGTTGCTTTGTTGTGCAAAAAATATTAGCGATCATCGAAAGTGGTTTCCTTAGGATGTAAGGATTGCTGTGTTTTAATATTCTAAGCTGAATACCATCACTCATAAAGAAATGTTCTGTGTTGTATGTGAAACGGACTGCAGCTCTCTGACATCATCAGCCAGCTCCACGGCCTCGTCTCAGAGCGGCGGCCTGGGAACCAATCGCAAGAAGAGCATCCCTCTCTCCATCCGCAACCTGAAGAGGAAACACAAAAAGAAGAGGACCAAGTTCTCCCGGGAGTTCAAGCCTGGAGACCGGTGGGTCACCTCGAGCAGACCGGCCCCTTTTTAATGTGTTTATCCACTCCTGAGCTTCTCCACCAGGCTCTGAGCTTTGGTTGTTCCTGGTTTACACACTGGGCACTTTGAGGACTTTAAAGAATCTGTAGATGTAAATATGTGTATTTAAGCCTCAGAGCTTGTCATCACAGCATTAGGCCACACAACACAGTTTCTCCTGCAGGGGTAAAGTGAATGCAACAGAACCAGATGAAGAATGATGAGAGTATCAAGGTGTAGCAGATGATGCTCAGCAGATAGAGATGATTGGTGTGATAGTTCAGAGAGTGTGTTGGTGAGTGTCTTAAAGTCATATAAAGGAGAGTTTAAACCATTTGCTCAAGTTATTTTCTTAGTTGCCTAATCAGAGCTGCATATTATTCTACTGAACAGTAGTGCATGAATTCTTTGTGAAGCTTTTATAATTTTCTATATTTCTGCATCAATATGACCTAAAACATCAGATTTTCACACAAGTCCTAAAAGTAGATGAAGAAAACCCAGTTAAACAATGAGACAAAATATTATACTTGGTCATTTATTGACTTGAGGAAAATGATCCAATATTAATCTAAAAAAAAGTTAAGTCACGTCCTCTGGGCTTTCAAAAGACAAAAAAATTGTAGAAACATTTCATCCGAAAGACTTCTTCAGTCAGTCAGACTGAAGAAGTCTTTCATCCTGAAGACTTATTAATCTTATTAAAAGGCATTTAACAGCGTGGCTGAAAAATGGACTTGGTTTGACACTGATATATTTGTAATAATTCATTTCAGTTCATTTCTACAGCACCAGGTCACAACAGAGGTCGTCTCAGGACACTGAACAGAAACGTTCATATACTGTATATAAATAATAATTGAACATTATTTATGTGAGGAGCAGACTGATTTGAGTTTAACTCCATCACAGACTCTCATCTTAAGTGAACATGAAGGCGACAGTGGAAAGGAAAAACAACTTCTTCTATTCTTCCATTACTATTGATACCATCCTTTAAATTGTGTTTTGCTCTTCTTTTGTAACATTTAGTCTTTTAGAAGAGTTTTAGCTGTATTTTTTTCTTAGCTGGTCTAAATTAAAGTTTTGTTGACGTCCTTCCTGTCGTCTGTTTAAACTCCTGCTCTGTGACAATGTGACGAGTGTTTGTTTTGTTTGTCTCAGGGTGGCGGTGGAAGTCGTTTCCACAAAAACCACAGCTGATGTGATGTGGAAGGACGGGCGGGTGGAGAAGGGGATCCGATCCAACGACCTCATCCCCATTCAGCACCTGGACAGTCACGAGTTCTGCCCCGGGGACTTTGTTGTAGACAAACGACGTGAGGAAACTGTTCACGTCTTTTAATCATCGTGTTGTCATATTTCAGACATGTTGTGTGTCGCAGTAGCTCAGCGGTCAGTGCCGGGGTCTTGTAATCCTGAGGCTGCAGGTTTGAGCCCAGGTTGTGTCAGGAAGGGCCTGTATTGAAAACACCTGCCAGCTCTTTAGGGCACGTTCACAGGGCGCAGCAGAAACGACACCATGTTTAGTTCAGAAGAATCAAAAGAAGGTTCCTGTGGAGGCTGGGCTCTTACAGCTGACTGGAACAATCATCTTTGTTTCACGTATTTACAAGTTTCTTTCAGTTTTGTCTGCCTGTGTTGATTCTTTGTGTGTTTGGGCGCTCCCTCAGCTGACGCCCTGCAGGACCCAGGGCTGTACGGTGTGATCCAGTCGGGCGACCACAAGGCCAGAACGTGCGTCGTTAAGTGGATCAAGCTCAACTCCACCAGCGACGACGTCGAGGTCAGACACAGCAACAGTCTCACAGGAAGAGAAGATTAAATGAAACACCATGCGAGCGTGAACCTCCACTTCTTATTTCATCCCAGGTTGGGGGCGTGGAGGAGGACGTCAGCGTGTACGACATCGCCGATCATCCAGACTTCCACTTTCGCACCACTGACATCGTCATCAGAATATGGAACTGTGAGAACGGACAGAACGACTGTGAGAACCAGGTGAAGAGAAGTCTGGATCAGCAGCAAGTTAACGTGTTCTTTTTCTGCTTCCTGTCGAGTAGCTGCACGCTGTTTCACTGAGTGCTGAACAGATGACTGTAAAGATGGAGGAGGTGGAGGACAGGAGGCTAGGTGCATTACATTATATGTTAACTTTTAATAATCTTATAATGCTGGGAGACACTGAGGAGGAACATCAGAGTTGAACATGTCTGTAGGCGTTTCAAGGTTTGAAGGAAACGATCAGCGTGAGGGAGACGGAGTGCTACCTCTGTAGCTGTTTAGCTAGTGTGTCTGTATTGTGTGCTGCTAGATTAGCGCTACATCAGTGCCAACAGTTGGGGCGGGTGAGGGCGACAGTTTGGTAGGTAGGGTGCTCAGTTCTGGTGACAGGGCGGGGCACCCTTGTACTGTATAATGGTAGGGGAAACTGTGTGTGTGTGTGCGCGTGTGTGCAAACCAGCATGTATGTACTGATTAGCTGTGGCTGAGTGGTTAGAGCAGTTGTCCTCTAATGGGAGTGTTGGGGGTTTGATTCCACCAGCAGTCACAAGCTGAAGTGTCCCTGGGCAAGACACTGAACCCCTCATTGCCTCTGATGTGTGTTCCATCAGTGTATGAATGTGATAAAGCTCTGATTATTCTCTGTTCAGATCTAGTAGAGTGCTGTATGAATGGGTAGATGAGGACACGGACTGTGTTGTAAAGAGATTTGAGTGTCTTGATAAGATAGAAAGGTGCTACATATACAAGTACAGTCCATTTACCATTTTTACCATGCATGCAGACCAACCACCACTACCATTTGAGAAAACAATGCGTTTTAGTTTTTACATTGCTTAAAAGTATAGTTTCCTCAAATGATTGTGGTGGCTGAAGATTTATCCGTTGTGGCCAAGGTGGTGGCCTCCATTGGCCAACACCTGGTGGTGAATAAAATGTCCCTCCACTGGCCAGGACCCATCACTCTGCTCCGCCTCGGACATGATAAAAGAATGAAATGAACCTCCCTCTCTTTTTATACAGTGTAATGTCTGTCGTCTTGAATATCTTGCACCACAAACATTAAGGTGCACGTCCATTCCCTGTTCAGTTCCTGTCCAGAAAAACACTAATCTAGAAAACTACAAACACTCACTGTTCAAATCCCTCCATGATCCCTGCCAGCCACATGTGTTCAGCATGTGCTGTATATTTACTGTAAAGTTTTGTTCATTTACTGTAAAGTTTTGTTCATTTACTGTAAAGTTTTGTTCATTTACTGTAAAGTTTTGTACTCAAATGTAAAAAATTACACATAAATGTGTGTCTTTGTGTCTGGAAATGTTGGTACTGTTGAAAAAAGAAACCTGAAGGATTTCAGCTCAGGGGAGTAGCCTCAATAATGCAGATCTTATGTTGCATGTAATGCAGCAGATCCTGCAGCATTGACGTTGTCTCCGTCTGTTGTCCCCGTCTGTTGTCCCCCTCAGACGTCAGTGGGTCAGGTGTCCAGAGTGGACGTGAGCAGTAAGGTGGAGGTTGTTTGGGCAGACAACTCTAAAACCATCGTCTTGCCGCAGGTGACTATTCTTCCTGAGACGGTTTGTAGTGTTTGCATGAGGAGTGTAAGCTGTGACGTCTGAAAACTCTTGACGCAGCATCTCTACAACGTGGAGTCTGAGATCGAGGAGACGGACTACGACTCTGTGGAGGAGACGAGCAGCGTCCTGTCCACCGAGGAGTGGGAGGACGACAGCGACAGCTGGGAGACGGACAACGGCCTGACCACTGAGGACGATAACCACAACGCTGACGCCACAGACACCGCCACCCCAACCCCCACACCCACCGGCTCCACAGCTTTTATCATCCCCCCACAGGACAGCAGCACCTGCCCTGCCAAAGGAACCCCCGCCCAGGAGGGAGAAGCATCTGTAGCCAGTCCTGCAGCTGGAGGTAGGGAAGCCTCAATAAAAAGACACATCATGAAGTCTTATGTGAACTTGTGGTTTTCAGTGAGAAACCAAGCACTGTCGTCTTTTGTTGAGTTGGTATTTTGTCTTGTTCTCTGGTAAAGATCCTCTTTCTGTTCTCTGGTAAAGATCTCTTTCTGTTCTCTGGTAAAGATCCTCTTTCTGTTCACTGGTAAAGATCTCTTTCTGTTCTCTGGTAAAGATCCTCTTTCTGTTCTCTGGTAAAGATCTCTTTCTGTTCTCTGGTAAAGATCCTCTTTCTGTTCTCTGGTAAAGATCCTCTTTCTGTTCTCTGGTAAAGATCCTCTTTCTGTTCTCTGGTAAAGATCCTCTTTCTGTTCTCTGGTAAAGATCCTCTTTCTGTTCTCTGGTAAAGATCCTCTTTCTGTTCTCTGGTAAAGATCCTCTTTCTGTTCTCTGGTAAAGATCCTCTTTCTGTTCTCTGGTAAAGATCCTCTTTCTGTTCTCTGGTAAAGATCCTCTTTCTGTTCTCTGGTAAAGATCCTCTTTCTGTTCACTGGTAAAGATCCTCTTTCTGTTCTCTGGTAAAGATCCTCTTTCTGTTCTCTGGTAAAGATCCTCTTTCTGTTCTCTGGTAAAGATCCTCTTTCTGTTCTCTGGTAAAGATCCTCTTTCTGTTCTCTGGTAAAGATCCTCTTTCTGTTCTCTGGTAAAGATCCTCTTTCTGTTCTCTGGTAAAGATCCTCTTTCTGTTCTCTGGTAAAGATCCTCTTTCTGTTCACTGGTAAAGATCCTCTTTCTGTTCTCTGGTAAAGATCCTCTTTCTGTTCTCTGGTAAAGATCCTCTTTCTGTTCTCTGGTAAAGATCCTCTTTCTGTTCTCTGGTAAAGATCCTCTTTCTGTTCTCTGGTAAAGATCCTCTTTCTGTTCTCTGGTAAAGATCCTCTTTCTGTTCTCTGGTAAAGATCCTCTTTCTGTTCACTGGTAAAGATCCTCTTTCTGTTCTCTGGTAAAGATCCTCTTTCTGTTCTCTGGTAAAGATCCTCTTTCTGTTCTCTGGTAAAGATCCTCTTTCTGTTCTCTGGTAAAGATCCTCTTTCTGTTCTCTGGTAAAGATCCTCTTTCTGTTCTCTGGTAAAGATCCTCTTTCTGTTCTCTGGTAAAGATCCTCTTTCTGTTCTCTGGTAAAGATCCTCTTTCTGTTCTCTGGTAAAGATCCTCTTTCTGTTCTCTGGTAAAGATCCTCTTTCTGTTCTCTGGTAAAGATCCTCTTTCTGTTCTCTGGTAAAGATCCTCTTTCTGTTCTCTGGTAAAGATCCTCTTTCTGTTCTCTGGTAAAGATCCTCTTTCTGTTCTCTGGTAAAGATCCTCTTTCTGTTCTCTGGTAAAGATCCTCTTTCTGTTCTCTGGTAAAGATCCTCTTTCTGTTCTCTGGTAAAGATCCTCTTTCTGTTCTCTGGTAAAGATCCTCTTTCTGTTCTCTGGTAAAGATCCTCTTTCTGTTCTCTGGTAAAGATCCTCTTTCTGTTCTCTGGTAAAGATCCTCTTTCTGTTCTCTGGTAAAGATCCTCTTTCTGTTCTCTGGTAAAGATCTCTTTCTGTTCTCTGGTAAAGATCCTCTTTCTGTTCTCTGGTAAAGATCCTCTTTCTGTTCTCTGGTAAAGATCCTCTTTCTGTTCTCTGGTAAAGATCTCTTTCTGTTCTCTGGTAAAGATCCTCTTTCTGTTCTCTGGTAAAGATCCTCTTTCTGTTCTCTGGTAAAGATCCTCTTTCTGTTCTCTGGTAAAGATCCTCTTTCTGTTCTCTGGTAAAGATCCTCTTTCTGTTCTCTGGTAAAGATCCTCTTTCTGTTCTCTGGTAAAGATCCTCTTTCTGTTCTCTGGTAAAGATCCTCTTTCTGTTCTCTGGTAAAGATCCTCTTTCTGTTCTCTGGTAAAGATCTCTTTCTGTTCTCTGGTAAAGATCCTCTTTCTGTTCTCTGGTAAAGATCTCTTTCTGTTCTCTGGTAAAGATCCTCTTTCTGTTCTCTGGTAAAGATCCTCTTTCTGTTCTCTGGTAAAGATCCTCTTTCTGTTCTCTGGTAAAGATCCTCTTTCTGTTCTCTGGTAAAGATCCTCTTTCTGTTCTCTGGTAAAGATCCTCTTTCTGTTCTCTGGTAAAGATCCTCTTTCTGTTCTCTGGTAAAGATCCTCTTTCTGTTCTCTGGTAAAGATCCTCTTTCTGTTCTCTGGTAAAGATCCTCTTTCTGTTCTTTGGTAAATATCTCTTTCGGTTCTCCCTGGGCTGCCACCTTACCGTGGTGGAGGGGTTTGAGTGTCCCAATGATCCTAGGAGCTATGCTGTCAGGGGCTTTATGCCCCTAGTAGGGTCACCCAAGGCAGACAGGTCCTAGGTGAGGGACGAGACAAAGCGCAGCCCACAAGACCCCTTATGATGAATAATATAAATGGAAACAATGTTCCCTCGCCCGGACGCGGGTCACCGGGGCCCCACTCTGGAGCCAGGCCCGGAGGAGGGGCACGTTGGCGAGCGCCTGGTGGCCGGGCTTTCACCCATGGAGCTCGGCCGGGCACAGCCCGAAGAGGAGACGTGGGTCCCCCTTCCCATAGGCTCACCACCTGTGGGAGGGGCCAAAGGGGTCGGGTGCATTGTGGAATGGGTGGTGGCCGAGGGCGGGGACCCTGGCGGTCTGATCCTCGGCTACAGAAGCTGGCCATTGGGACATGGAATGTCACCTCTCTGGTGGGGAAGGAGCCTGAGCTAGTGTGTGAGGTTGAGAGGTTCCGGCTAGAAATAGTCGGACTCACCTCAACGCATGGCTCTGGCTCTGGAACCAGTTTCCTTGAGAGGGGTTGGACACTCTTCCACTCTGGAGTTGCCCCTGGTGAGAGGCGCCGAGCAGGAGTGGGCATACTTGTTGCCCCCCATCTTGGTGCCTGTACGTTGGGGTTCACCCCGGTGAACGAGAGGGTAGCCTCCCTTCGCCTACGTGTGGGGGGACGGGCTCTGACTGTTGTTTGTGCCTATGCGCCGAACGGCAGCGCAGATTACCCACCCTTTTTGGAGTCCTTGGAGGGGGTATTGGAGGGTGCGCCTCCTGGGGACTCCCTTGTTCTGCTGGGGGACTTCAACGCTCACGTGGGCAATGACAGTGAGACCTGGAGGGGTGTGGTTGGGAGGAACGGCCCCCCTGATCTGAACCCGAGTGGTGTTCTGTTGTTGGACTTCTGTGCTCGTCATGGATTGTCCATAACGAACACCATGTTCAGGCATAAGGGTGTCCATATGTGCTCTTGGCACCAGGACACCCTAGGTCGTAGTTCAATGATCGACTTTGTTGTCGTCTCATCTGATCTGCGGCCGCATGTCCTGGACACTCGGGTGAAGAGAGGGGCGGAGCTGTCAACTGACCACTACCTGGTGGTGAGTTGGCTCCGATGGTGGGGGAGGATGCCGGTCAGACCTGGCAGACCCAAACGTATTGTGAGGGTCTGCTGGGAACGTCTGGCAGAGTCTCCCGTAAGACGGAGCTTTAACTCCCACCTCCGGGAGAGCTTTGAACACGTTCCGAGGGAGGCGGGGGACATTGAGCCCGAGTGGGCCATGTTTCGCGCCTCTATTGTCGAGGCAGCTTATCGGAGTTGTGGCCGCAAGGTTGTTGGTGCCTGTCGTGGTGGCAACCCTCGAACCCGGTGGTGGACACCGGCGGTGAGGGATGCTGTCAAGCTGAAGAAGGAGTCCTATTGGGCCTTTTTGGCCTGTGGGACCCCGGAAGCAGCAGATAGGTACCGGCAGTCCAAGCGGCATGCGGCTCGGGTGGTTGCTGAGGCAAAAACTCGGGCGTGGGAGGAGTTCGGAGAGGCCATGGAGAATGACTTCCGTACGGCTTCGAGGCGATTCTGGTCCACCATCCGGCGTCTCAGGGGGGGAAAGCGGTACGCGACCAACACCATTTATGGTGGGGATGGCGTGCTGTTGACCTCAACTCGGGATGTTGTGAGTCGGTGGGCGGAATACTTCGAAGACCTCCTCAATCCTACTGGCACGTCTTCCACTGAGGAAGCGGAGCCTGGGGACTTTGGGTCGGGCTCTCCAATCTCTGGTGCTGAGGTCGCCGAGGTGGTTAAAAAGCTCCGCGGTGGCAAGGCTCCGGGGGTGGATGAGATTCGTCCTGAGTTCCTTAGGGCTCTGGATGTTGTGGGGTTGTGTTGGCTTACGCGACTCTGCAATATCGCGTGGACATCGGGGGCAGTTCCCTTGGATTGGCAGACTGGGGTGGTGGTTCCCCTATTCAAAAAGGGGGACCGTAGGGTGTGTTCCAACTATAGAGGGATCACACTCTTAAGCCTCCCTGGTAAGGTCTATTCAGGGGTTCTGGAGAGGAGGGTCCGTCGGATAGTCGAACCTCGGATTCAGGAGGAGCAGTGTGGTTTTCGTCCTGGTCGTGGAACACTAGACCAGCTCTACACCCTCAACAGGGTCCTGGAGGGTGCGTGGGAGTTTGCCCAACCAGTTTACATGTGCTTTGTAGACTTGGAAAAGGCATTCGACCGCGTCCCTCGGGGGGTTCTGTGGCGGGTACTCCGGGAGTATGGGGTACCAGGCCCTTTGATATGGGCTGTTAGGTCCCTGTACGACCGGTGTCAGAGCTTGGTCCGCATTGCCGGCAGTAAGTCAGGCTCGTTTCCGGTGAGAGTTGGACTCCGCCAAGGTTGCCCTTTGTCACCGATTCTGTTTATAACTTTTATGGACAGAATTTCTAGGCGCAGCCAAGGTGTTGAGAGGATCCGTTTTGGTGGCCTTAGAATCGCTTCTCTGTTTTTTGCAGATGATGTGGTCCTATTGGCTTCATCAGCTCGTGATCTACAGCTTTCGCTGGAGCGGTTTGCAGCTGAATGTGATGCGGCCGGGATGAGGATCAGTTCCTCCAAATCCGAGGCCATGGTCTTGAGCCGGAAAAGGGTAGCATGCCCTCTCCGGGTCGGGGAGGAGGTCCTGCCCCAAGTGGAGGAGTTTAAGTATCTCGGGATCTTGTTCACGAATGAGGGAAAACTGGAGCGTGAGATCGATAGGCGGATAGGTGCAGCGTCCGCAGTGAAGCGGGCGCTGTACCGGTCTGTCGTGGTGAAGAGAGAGCTGAGTCAAAAGGCAAAGCTCTCAATTTACCGATCGATCTACGTTCCCACCCTCATCTATGGTCATGAGCTTTGGGTTATGACCGAAAGAACAAGATCTCGGATACAAGCGGCTGAAATGAGTTTTCTCCGCAGGGTGGCTGGACTCTCCCTTAGAGATAGGGTGAGAAGCTCAGTCATCCGGGAGGGACTCGGAGTAGAGCCGCTGCTTCTCCACATCGAGAGGAGCCAGTTGAGGTGGCTCGGGCATCTGGTTAGGATGCCTCCTGGACGCCTCCCTGGTGAGGTGTTCCGGGCATGTCCCACCGGGAGGAGACCCAGAGGAAGACCCAGGACACGCTGGAGGGACTATGTTTCTCGGCTGGCCTGGGAACGCCTTGGGATTCCCCCAGAGGAGCTGCTCCAAGTGGCTGGGGAGAGGGAAGTCTGGGCCTCCCTACTTAGGCTGCTACCCCCGCGACCCGACCAAGGATAAGCGGAAGAAAATGGATGGATGGATGGTTCTCTGGTAAATATCTCTTTCTGTTCTCTGGTAAAGATCTCTTTCGGTTCTCTGATAAAGATCCTCTTTCGGTTCTCTGGTAAAGATCCTCTTTCTGTTCTCTGGTAAAGATCCTCTTTCTGTTCTCTGGTAAAGATCCTCTTTCTGTTCTCTGGTAAAGATCCTCTTTCTGTTCTCTGGTAAAGATCCTCTTTCTGTTCTCTGGTAAAGATCCTCTTTCTGTTCTCTGGTAAAGATCCTCTTTCTGTTCTCTGGTAAAGATCCTCTTTCTGTTCTCTGGTAAAGATCCTTTTTCTGTTCTCTGGTAAAGATCCTCTTTCTGCCGGTGTAGGAACAACTCCAGCAGGAGCCGTCAACGGAACAGAGAAGCCCAGCAAGGACGGCGCCGCTCGAGGCTTCAGGGAGCTGAAAGAAGCTCTGAAGATCCTGGAGAGCCTGAAGAATATGACGGTGGAGCAGCTGTGGACCGGCGGCTCCCCGACCTCCCCGACCTCTGCCGAACCTTCATCCACAGCCCACGTCGCGAGCTCGGTGGTGCTGGCAGCCCCAGAAAAGCCCACCAAAGAGAAACGTTTCCTTGACGACATCAAAAAGCTGCAGGAGAATCTGAGGAAGACGCTGGACACCGTGGCCATCGTGGAGGAGGAGAAGATGGAGGCCGTGGTGGAGGCCGTCGGCAGCGGGAGCGCGGGGACTGAGGTAGGAGTGTTGACTGCAGTGATGCTTCTTCCTGTCACTGGATGGTGTCTGACTGGCTGGTTCTGCTTCTCAGGCAGAGAGAGGCGGAGAGGAGAAGCCTCAGCAGGAGCCGCAGACACCGGTGGGGGCGCAGGAGTGGCCCAGTGAGATTCTCAGTGACACACCAGTACTGTGCCAACAGAGCGGAGGGAAACCTGGAGTCACCTTCACCAGCGCCAAGGGGGAGGTGTTCTCTGTGCTCGAGTGGGCTCCAGGTGAGACACGTCCACATCCAGACATCATGCAGCACACGTCCTGCAGAGAGCCACGTCTGACTCCAGTCTTCTGTGCATGAGGCGATTAGTTTTCCAGACTCCGTGGACGATGATGGGCAGTTTAAATAAACGTGACGTTTGGTCTGCGATATGTTTATTCCCTTCTTTCCTCCAACAGAGACTCACTCCTTTAAGAAAATTGAGTTTCAGCCAGCAGAGCCCAAGAAGTTTTTCAGCACAGTGAGGAAGGAAATGGCTCTGCTGGCGACGTCGCTGCCCGATGGCATCATGGTGAAAACCTTCGAGGACCGCATGGTGAGTTCACAACACCTCAGAGTTCTTACCAGGCGACCTCCTCAACATGCAGCTAAATACACTTACACGTTCCCTCCCAGAATTTGCTGCAGTAAAACTGACCTAACTGTGATCAAATAACAAAATATATATTTTAGAGCAAATCAAAACAGTCATGTGATGATGATGAGCAAAGTCATGTGTCCAACAAATCCAGCATCAGTGATGAACTTCACACTTGGCTGGATAAAGTATGTTACGGTTGATCAGTATGATGTTATAGCGGACCAGACCCTGGTCTCTGAAAACTGTATTGAAACACCTTTTCTTTGAATCTTCAAGAACAAGGACAGAACACTGATTTATTTTATTAATTTAAATCAAGACACAAATTAAATCAAAGAGACTCTCTTATTCTTTTAGTTTGTGCTAATTCAAATCTAATCAATGCATAACCTTGTGTTATTCGTATAAGCAGTATTATTTTTCGATATGTGAATGATCATGTGTCAGTATGCTGGTTTATGCTGCACTATGATGGTGTTCAACTATGGCCAAGTTCAAGTACATGTCAGAATAATCTGTTAGTATTTGTTTAAAATGTTTAGAGACCGTTTTAATCAAGTCCTAGACACAAGCTGGCGTTCTGTCTCCTTTTCATTATAAACAACTCCCTCTGTTTTTCTAAAACAAAGTCTCTGGTCCTTGACTCATGGACCCTCCTCTGAACCTCTTGACTTGACCTAATTCCCTCCTACCTCCCTGGTTGTTGACCAATGAACGGAGTGGAAACTCTGACGTCAAGTTTCCTTCAAAACTCTCATTTCCTGTTTCTTCCCCAGTCTGCTGGAGAAGTTGAACTGTGATGTTTCTCCTAAAAGCTGTGTGAACGGTGGTCATGCGTCAAGGACCCCGTTACATCAGCAAGGTTTCACCGCACGCTAGCTCTGAAATCCGACTTCGAGCATAAGCTCAAACTTTGAATGCATTTCTTTTCTTGAGGAATATTTTATCTTGAAAAACCAAACTAGTGCTGCTACCTCACTGAGGTTGATGTGGAACTCATTCGAGTCGCTGAAAGTTAACACTTGGAAGCCCACAAAATGTAGCTGGACGGATAGTCTGTGCACGTTAAGGCTAACTCCACTTTACCGTAGCTGGGATCGAGAATCTTCGCAAAGGTAAAAAGTCATTGTTCATAGCGAACCTGAGTCCAGCGGACGCCGATCGAAGAGTGTGCCATGTTTTCTGGTTAAACACTTGAAGATAATTCACCCCCTCATCTTCCTTCATCTTTCTCCTCCTCTTAACTATTTCTTTTAAACTTATTCTTGCCAGTAACTAAGTTAAAAAGCCTCCAGATAACAAGTAATATGTCATCTCATTACTTGTTTTCTGTTGTTCCTAGAAATTACGGACGCGTAATTCATCTGTGCTGACGAGTAAATTATAGGAAGCTGATCGATCAATCGATGTACTGTACATGTTCTGATATAATTTTATGATTCTGTTAATAAATGATTCAGTTCTGCTGAATCAACATAAATTAACGTTTCATTGTCACATTACATCTCGTCATCTGGTCACAAAATGTATTGATTAATCTGAAAAAGAGAGAACCCGTGAATAATTGATATTTTGTGTCAGGATAAACCCTGCTCAATTTACATCTGTGTACAGTAAATTCAGCAAATCTGATCTACCCCTGTTGAATAAATGTGTGCATGTGAAGATAACTGGACTGAGCTGAAGAAACGGCTTTCAAGACATAAAACCGTTTATCGTCACGTCCAGCTCAATATGAAAAATTCCAGCTTCAGTGAATCTTTTCTTCTTTCAGACAACATCTAACACAGACAGAAGTGATGATGTGAAATAGGAAGAGGTTTTTTTTTTTCTTAATGGAGGTGGTGTCACTCTAAATCATCCAGTGATCGTAGTTTATTATGTCATTACAGCTGACACCAGACACATAAAACTGACCAGAAATCACCTGCGGTCCACACACAGCCTGTGATTCATCATGTTCACTGATTGTATTTGTTACGTTTGGACGCTGGCATTGAAGCAACCCTGTTGTTTCCATCGGTCGTGCTGTCAAAGAGGATGGATGCTGTTGGATCCAGATTGGTTCCCCCAACTGTAATAAATGTAGTCGATTCCCAGCCATCAGGAATTGTCCTCCCATAATATATGAATTTAGTCTCATAAGAGTAATAAAGTCAGCATCAAGTCTGACATAGTTCTTTGTTTCTTACTGAACACAGTGGAAATGATTAGTGTTGATATTCAGCCATCAAGATGTTTCTCCTGGAAAATAAGGAGAAAAAACACAAATAATTTTTAAAATTTAGCACTTTTCTAATTGTATAATTGCTTAGATTAACAAAGTTTAAAGCTGAAAGTGAAGTCAGATCATGAAATCTTGATGCATTGGGCCATCTGGCTGCCTGAGACAAAGTTCCCATTCCACCTACCCAGCATGCCTCTCTCAACAGGCTGGTAAAGGCTGTGGAGTATTTTAGGTTTAAAAATTGTTTTCTCTCCACACCACAAATGAGAGCTAAATTACATTTGACCTGAATGTTTTGTGGTGTTTGGTTGTTTGATCCACAACAAGGTGCAGCTGAGTGTTCACAAGAGCCCAAATGAGTCAGAATAACAATACAAACAGACAAGAGCCTGCGCCGAACCAAACGCTTCGGCTGAGGAATAAACGAAACCCACCTGACTGTGATCATTAGCATTTGTGGGTAGATGGCAAACGTTTGTAGCCAAGAGTTACAAACAGCAGCTGAAGACCACACAAGTCTCACCCCCTGTTAAATCCGTTCATCAACTTTTACCCTTTTCTTTTTAAGTATCACAGGAACATGGTGGATGGTTTGTTAACAGGTGTGTCAAAAGATGAATGGTCTGATGTCACCAACAGGTGAAGCAGGCTTCAATAAACATGACTAATAAACAAAGACTGAACCAGTGGCCATGGTCAGAATAGTAATGGGAGACTGTGACAAAGTGAAGAGTCATTGCAATCTGCTGCTTCCTTAGAGAACTTTACTAATTGGCTTTTTATTTATGTGAATGTTTCTGTTCAGTGTCCTGAGACGACTTCTGGTGTGACTTGGTGCTGTATAATAAATAAACTGACTTGAATTAAACTGAATTAAAAAAAAGACTCAAAGACTGAAATGGACAGAAAACTGCAAGGAGCTCAGTGTCTATTTCCAGGACGTTGGTTACTGGGACCCCACCCTGGAGCCAGGCCTGGGGGAGGGGCTAATGAGTGCCTGGTGACCGGGTCTCTACCCATGGGGCTCAGTCTGGCTCAGCCTGAACAAGCAACATGGGTTTGCCTTACTTTACACCCACCATCTGCAGGAGGGGCTGTACGAGTCGGGTGCATGACTTCACTGGGCAGTGGCCTTGTCGCTCAGACCCTGGCTTAACAAAGCTGGCTCTTAGGACACAGAACATAACCTCTCTGGTGGGGAAGGAGTCTGAGCTTGTATGTGAGGTTGACTGGTATCAACTAGATATAGTTGGGCTCATCTTAATGCACGGCATGGGCTCTAGAACCAATCGCCTTGAGAGGGGCTGGACCTGATTCCACTCTGTCTTTGCCCATGGTGAGAGGTGCTGAGCTAGTGTGGGTCTACCCTTAGCCCACCAACTTGGTGCCCGTGTGTTGGGAGTTTTCCCCGGTAGATGAGAGGATACCTTCTCTGCACCTTCGGGTGTGGGAACAGGCTCTGACAGTCGTTTGTGCCTACGTGCCAAATGACATCTCCAAATATTCAGCCTTCTTGGAGTCCTTATTGAGGGTCCTGGAAGCTGCTGCAGCAGCTGGGGACTCCTTTATTCTGTTATCCTCCTGACTACCAGGAAAAATAAATATTGTCCATGCCCAATCTTTTATTATGACATAGAAGAGAAAGATGCCAAAACCCACCTTTTAAGAAAGATGCCAAAACCCACCCTTTAATATTTGGTATCATTGAAAAGCCCTAAAAGTCCTCTGTAGAGAGCAAAAGGAGTTAATTCAGTAGTGTGCTGTGGATAGGAGATCTTCAGGTTTACAAATGTCCTCCAAAGAAGACAAATTTGGACTGCTGGTAGTCAGGAAGTTGGGGGGTTTCATTGCCCACGTGGGTGGTCACGGTGTGACCTGGAGTGGTGTGAGTGGGAGGAATGGCCTCTCTGAGCTGGTCTGTCCATAACAATGTCCGAGTTCGCCAAGGTAGTCAAGAAGCTCCATGGCAGCAGGGCTTTGGGGGTGGATGAGCTCTGCATTGATTTTCTTAAGGCTTTGAATGCTGTCGGGCTGTCTTGGTTGACACGCCTTTGCAACATTGCGTGGACCTCGGGGGCAGTGCCACTGGATTGGCAAACTGGGGTGGTGGTTCCCTTTTTCAAAAAGGGGGATGCTCCAGTTTTAGGGGCCTCACTCTTTAGCCTCCCTGGTAAGTTCTATTCAGGGGTACTGGAGAAGCAAGTCCGATCGTTGTCGAACCTCAGCAGATCCAGGAGGAACAATGTAGGTTTCATCCTGGCCATGGAACACTGGACCAGCTCTTTACCCTCACTAGGGTCCTTGAGGGGTCATGGGAGTTTGCCCCTCTAGTCTACATGTGTTTTATGGACTTGGATAAGGCTTTTGACCCTGCAACCCGATTTTAAGAACAAGCAGAAGATGATGGACGGACTCAGGAAACCCTCATCTCTGATGCCGGGTTCTCACCAAATGCTTTTCGCGCAGCCGAAGCAGCCACTTTACATTGAAAGTCTATGTGGCCGCACATCTTGGAGCAGCGGGGCGTGACGCGGCGCGTCTTCAGCATTTCAAGCAGCGCAGCAGCGCCCGGCAGTCCCTTTCCACGCACGCGCGCGTCCGCAGCAGCCGAGCCAGCGAGCAGCAGAAGCAAGAATATTCTTGCTTCTGCTGCTCGCCGTGTCGCAGCAACCAATCGGGAGAGACTCTGCTATGTGATGACGCAACAACGACGGGACTTTTTGTGGACTTTTTAAACTTACCCCGTCGAGCCTCCGTGGCGAAAACAGCCTCCGGTAGTAAACCTGGCATTTTTAAAGTTGCTGCTGTCCACTCGAGCGTACGATCATCCCAAACATAAAAAAAAGTTTTAATCTCAACAAAGACTTTTGGAGTTGCAGTTCGGCTCGTAGAAAACCCACTCAAGTAGTAACGAGGCTCACGTGAAGCTGATTTTATCTGCTCGGTGCATAGAAAAACAACACATATCTGACCGGGAAGGGAGCCAGACGCTCCTCCCACCCGGGAAGGGAGCCAGACGCTCCTCCCACTGCGCATCTGCAGACACGTTTGGTGGAAACAGACATCTGTTGACAAGCAGCAAACACGGTGCTTTGGGAGCTTTTTGATGCGTTTAGTGGGGATGTAGCATAACTCTTACTGATATCTGAGCTTTAAGACGAACATACAGGTTAAACACGGCATCCATTCAGAAAACCTTGGGACATTTTGGAAATTTTAAATGATACCAGAATGCAAAGATGCACAAATCCTGTACAGCAAAACATTTTTCACAATGGAACATATTGAACATAATAAATTCTGTTCAATTCAAAAATACTTTATTAATCCCAGGGGGAAATTAAATGTTGTAACTCATCATCCTGATTTATGGAAATGTTTAAAAGAAAAAGAACAAGGCAGTGTTGATTGTTGGGATGGATCAACAAAAGGCTGTGAATGTAAATAACAACAATATCAACAGAAAAACAGCTGAAGAAGCATTCTAGTTTTGTTGACAACAGATCAGTGAGAGGACTGGATATGAAAAACCTTTTCGAGAGGCTGAATCTCTTAGAAGTAGAGATGGTCAGAGGTTCACCTGTCTGGGACGATGGGAGAATGTTTCTCAACATATAAACAGCTAATTTAATATTCAACCTTAGCAAGTCTAAGTATAAAAAGGGTCATTTTAAATTCATATATTTTTGTTCTTTCTTTGTTTTCTTGGTTAAACGTTTCTTTTCCTTGTGTTGCAGGACTTGTTCTCAGCTCTGATCAAAGGACCCACTCGGACTCCCTACGAGGACGGGCTGTTCCTCTTCGACATCCAGCTGCCCAACATTTACCCAGCAGTCCCTCCGCTGTTCCGCTACCTGTCCCATTGCAGCGGGCGCCTCAACCCCAACCTGTACGACAACGGCAAGGTCTGCGTCAGCCTGCTGGGCACTTGGATCGGAAAGGTGGGTCCTGCTGGGCTGTTAGGGAGGGGGTCCATTTACAGAGTTAAAGCTTCAGTATGTAGCTTTTAAAAAAAAAAACATATTTCTTCACTCTGCCACTATCTCTTGAAAGATTGATGTTTGACATGTAATCTCTGAAAAAAACTATATTCCTCTGGCGTCTCCCGGTGGTAATAAAAGCATTTATAAAAACCAGAGAGCGGCCCGCGGTTAACCAGCCAATAATAACAGACTTTATAACCAGCCATTCAGCCAATAAAAACAGAGCTTCTAACTTCTCACCCCCTAACCCACGCCCCCGCCTGTCAACCCTGCAGCGAGCCCGCAGCGGTGTTCGCTTCTTCCTTCACTGACAGAAATGAGGAAGTGGATTTGTCACGAGCGAATTAAATCATGTCCAACGTGGCTGCGTGAAGCTCTGCAGATTTCAGGGTGTTTTTGTGTTGCTGGACCAGTGCTCCATGGTTTTATTTTATTTTTTAGAACGTTTTATTAACATATAATCACAGAACTTTGCAGCGGTTGAGACGGGACATGTAGTGGAGGCGGAGCATTCCAGGCTGCAGCGCGAGTGAGGTGAAGCTGAGCCATACAGTATATGGCTCTGAGTGAGGAGGGACCAGAAACGTGTCTCTGTTCAAAATGTTTCTAAGTGCCAGCGTGTTGAAATGTTACATATTGCAGCTTTAAAGTCTGGTCCTCTTTTAAACTGATTGTTCTGGTGCTGTGACTCACAGGGAACTGAGAGATGGACCAGCAAGTCGAGCCTGCTGCAAGTCCTCATCTCCATACAAGGTTAGACACACTGTTCCTCTTCTCATCTCTGCAGCTGAAAATGTTTTATTCATGTGTTTATTTGCTCAGAAGTGCAGCGTCTGAGTCGACGCGTTAACTAAATAAATCTGCGTCACTCAGACACAACAGCCCTTTTATAAACCTTCACTGCAGTCTCGTCTGAAGAGTTTTTGGTTGTTTGTAGGTCCTGCTGCTTCATTATTTTTTCATTCAACTTTTATTTATACAGGTTAATCTCATTGAGTCACGAGGACTCATTTTCAAGAGAGACCTGTTTGGACAAACCACAGATGAAGTACAGACAACAAACAGCCATAAAATATATACAAAATAAAAAGTAAATACAGTACAAGGAGTTTTATAAAACAAAATAAAATCAAGCTACATTATAAAACAAGGTAATATACTAAAAACAGGAACATGTCTGCATTGATTTTTTTATTAAACTTAACAATTGTTTAAAATTACCAATCAGTACAGAGTGCAGTGATGGGTACGGTAGTTACAACCAGTTATGAATCGTAGTGCACCATGTTTGACAGCATCCAACATCTACAAGGTGCTTGCAGGAGCATTCATGTAGATAATGTCACCATAGTCAATGGCTGGTTGGAAAGTGGCAGCTACAAGGTGTTTCCTAACATTCAGAGTTGAGCTACACCTATTTCTGAAAAAGAAACCCAATTTTAATTTCAGTTTCTTAATCAAGTTTTCGAATTGTACCTTAAAAGAGAGATGTGCATTGACCAAGATTCCCAAGTACAGTATTTGTAAGAATCCACAAACTCGATAGGAACACCTTTCGTAGATAAAATAGGAGGAAGGACTGTTGGTACCAACTTCCTGTTTGAAAACAACATCCCTTTGGTTTTATCAGCATTTAGCACCAGTTTGAGACGGAACAACTCTTGACTGAATGTCAAATGCAGACTCTAAAAGCTGGAAAACCTTAGCAACTGTTTTAGCTCGACAGCAAACAGCTGTATTGTCTGAAATGCAAGGATGCTTCAGGAATGTTACGACCTACATTACTTGTATAGATTGTAAAGATAGTGGGTCCTAAAGCTTGGTTTATACTTCTTGTCTTACGTCTTTTACCCCACGTTGAGTGAACCCAGCACTGACGTAATTGCGTGTGTGTCACCGACCGCATTTAGTGTTTATACTTCTTTAAGAAGTGGGGATAATCCCTCCCTCTTCCCTCCCACTGCATACGTCACGCACACTCCCACTGCATGTTTTATCAGGACAAACGGATTTAATATAATGATAGGCTCCATTACCTCCATTTGTGAGTCCGTTATCATGAGTGTAGCCAGGATTTTATGAGGGGCGGATTGTTTAAAGGAAACGTTGACCTTAAAAAAGCAACAAGCCTTGGTGGCTCAATGGAAAGGCGTAGGTTTTCCACTCCAAAGCTTTTCTCGACTCGGGTTCGAATCTCACCTGGTTGAAGTTATTTTATGTTTGTCTTTCATTGGATTAAAAAAAAAGGATTTTGTGTTAACCACATGCATATTAACTCCTTTTTTAAATCCAATAAAAGACAAACATAAAATAACTTCAACCAGGTGAGATTCGAACCCGAGTCGAGAAAAGCTTTGGAGTGGAAAACCTACGCCTTTCCATTGAGCCACCGAGGCTTAGTGCTGGGCGATATGGAAAAAAATCATATATCACGATATGGACTTTTTTATATCACTATAACGATATATATATTTTTTTATATATACAGTATACTATATATTATATTTTTCTTAGTTAATCCTAGATGTTATTACTGTTTTTCTCTTGCATTTGTTGTTGGATGTAACTGGGACCCTGTGTACATAATCTCGTTTTCATCACATGTACCACATGCGGTGCAAATGACAATAAAGACTCTGACTATCTGATATCACGATATATACAACACGATGTGTGTGTGTGTGTGTGTGTGTGTGTGTGTGTGTGTGTGTGTGTGTGTGTGTGTGTACAGGAAAAATTTGGACAATTTTTTTTTATTTTTTTATTTATTATTTTACTACAGATACAGTTACAATTATAAGAATGTGAAGGAACAAAAAGAACAAGGAAATTTGGACCAAAGTAGTTTCTACTTTGGTCCAAATTTTTCCTGCAGGTGGCGGTAAAACAACGGCTGCTAATAAAACCCACGAAGAAGAAATCCGCTCTGGAAGCTGGAGTAAACAAAGCAAGAAACAGAAAAGAGAAAACGTTGCGTTTGATTCGGTTCTGTTGTGTCTCTGGTCTGTTTTGTATTGGTTAACTGGACCCGAGTTCGGACTCGGTTGGACTCTGGGTTCGTGTCCTCTGGACCCATTTTGTCTCGAGTTTCAGCGGAGCGAAATAATGGAAGCTAACAAGGTGAGCTTCCCCCTCTTTTTGGTAAAAGTTCTTCTTCTTGGGCTGCCTGTGCAGCTGTTTCTCCTTGTTGTGACACCGGCTTCATGCCTCCGCTCTCGAGTTTAACAACGTAAAGCATGTGTCGCAAACCCGCACGTGCGTCAAACATAAAGCAGCGCCGTCATCTCGCAAAACCACAATATGAAGCTTCTTTGCGATAGTTATTTTTTTATTCTTATTTATCACGATAGAGACGATAGAAGGAAAGTAGCACGATAGACACGTTTCTATCGTCCCCACGATATATATCGTCATATCGCACAGCACTACCGAGGCTTGTTGCTTTTTTAAGATCAACGCTTCCTTTAAACAATCCGCCCCTCATAAAATTCTGGCTACACTCATGATAACGGACTCACAAATGGGAGGTAATGGAGCCTATCATTATATTAAATCCATTATAAATTCATAAATAAATATATATGTATTGGTGTGTGTGTGTGTTGGGTGCAATGCGCAAAGTGCAGAGACGCACGGTTTGTGTGTGCGCGCGCACAGACAAGTTTCTCTTCAAAACTATCCATGTCTGTCAAAGCAAAAACGCCCACAAACTTTGAACCAATCACACGCTGCAAGCCGCATCGTCGGTGTCTCGGAGTTCTGCTTGGGGGCTACGTACAAGACGAGCTGTCACCGGGGGATCGCAGCGGGAGTGCAGCCAGAAGTTGCGCAACTTTTTTCACTCAACGGGGGGTAAAAGACATAAGACAAGGAGTTTAAACCAACCTTTAGACTGAGCCTTGTGGCACACCATTATTGACAGTTAAATTGCTGGGAAAAGAACCATCGTGTTGAACACATTGTTTTCGTCCAGAGAGATACTGTAATTAGAAAACCAACCAATTGTGTGGTCTGAGAAACCAATTTCTGAGAGCTTATGACACAAGATGTCATGGTGTACAGTATCAAAAAGCTTTAGACATGTCTAAGTAAAGCGCATCACAATAATCCTTAACATCCAGTGCTTTAACAACATTGTTAAAAAATAAAATAAAAACGTCATTGAAGAAGTCATTGTGCTGTGTTGTTTCCTGAAGCCAGATTGATGGGAAGATAAGATGTTAAAGGAGTCCAAATACTTCTTAATTTGAGAGTTTATCAGTTTTTCTGAAACATTAGCAAGAATGCAGCGTTTAGAGATTGTTTGATAGTTGTTCAGTGAGGTGGGGTCACCTCCCTTCAGCAAAGGTAGAACAAAAGCGGTTTTCCAAGCATTTGGAATGGTATTTTGGCTTATGGACAGATTAAAGATATGGGACACTGGTTCTGCAGTGCTTTGTACATCTAGCCTTAAAGGGGACCAAAGATGCAAAATTCACTTTTTAATGTTTTTTTTAACTCAACTTTGGTTATGTACTTCTTAAAAAAACAGTCCTAGGGCCGGCTCTCGACGAAGCAAGTCGCATATCTTTTTGCTCCTTCCCTCCCTAAGTTTTTCCTCCTCCCTGCTTGCTTTTTTTGTCTCGTCTGACTCTTCAGTGCTCACTCGAACCAATTTGCGATGGATTTAATAAATTGGGCTGTTTCTTCAATAGATAAGATTTTTTCCACGAAGCGGACCGTGCCAGGAGAAGCGGTCTGCCCCTCTGACACACACGCGGTTGGATACATGATGGACTCATGGGGACAGTGGCAGCCTATGTGTATGACCGTGTTGACTGTCGAAGACGTGGAAGATTTGTGGATTATTGGCCTATTGGTAGCAGCTGCTCTGTTTTTTGGCGTCGGTGGAGCTGTCTGTTACCTGAAGCTGAGGAGAGCTTCGGCGGCTATCAGCGCGCTGGCGAAACTCCCTGATCAGCAAGATTCTCTGATCCGAGCCGTGAGCTCCTCATCCCAGCTGTTGTATGAGCTCAATCGCACGTTGGGAGCGGCGGACTGCCGCGGACCTGCTGGGCGCTTTGGAACTCGTTTGCAGCCGCCCGGGCTCCATCAGGGCACGGAAGGGGGTTCATAGAATCGGAACCTCATATGATTTGGAATTTTGGCCCTGAAACAGCGTCTGGACTTGGAAGGCTGCAGTGAAAAAGAACATTGTGGTCTGAATTGGAACAAACAAAGAGACTATCTAATCTGGTTTCTGCACATGTCCTTGAAAAGAGGCCTGTTTGGAAACTTTTCTCCTGGAGCGTAGAGCTGGAGTGTCACTGCTGACCTCACCCGCCCTCCCCCCCCCAGAGATCTCTGTGTGTGCCTCGGATAACGCCCAGCTGCACAACTGCTGAACTGTGTTCTCTGAAGTTACTCGCAGACTCTATATCTCCTTGCATGTCGTCAAAACTGCAACAATGTCTCGTGTGGTTGTGCTTCTGCTGATAGAGTTTTTGGGACTTTATCATGGAGTGTCTTCAGGCAATCTTTGATAAATTCTTTTTTTGAATATCACAAATGATACCTATTGTGTTTTTCCTTTTTCCATATCTGTTTTGCTCTCATTCAGGATGGATGAGAGATGGCCGCGCTGACGAACATACATATGTTTTGAATATATATGTTTTGAATTGCTGCAGCTTAACATTCTCTACCCCTCCTCTGGATGACTGTGTTTACATGATCACGTTGTATTGGTTTACTGGTGCAATGTTAATAAAAAATCTCTTATCTCTTAAAAATGCACCCAGTGGTATATTTACTCTAAGTATATTTATTTTTCGGTGATATAAATGTCTCGTTTTCAAATCCTACGGCTTGTGATGTCACAAGCCGTAGGACAACCCACCCAACCTGAGTCCAGCCCCTCACCTAGCAACCCGTGGTGCGGCTCATCCCACTTCAGTATAAAAGACGTCACGGTTGTTTTTCCTGAGTTCATCTCAGAGTTCGATGTTTCGTTGTTGTTAAAATGCAGTATCGCTAATAACTAATTATCTATCAGTAAAAACGAAAAAACTTATTTACGGGCTCTTAAATCAACCGGACGACTGCTCACGGACCATATCCGGTCAGCGCCGGATGTGGTCCGTCAAAAAAAAGCGGTGCTCGCACTAAGCAGTTAGCAGCCAGTGTGTTACTCTGCAGCCTTATTGCTTGTTTTCGAAGAGTCAGACGAAGAGTTTTTAACATGGAGGGTGAACTTATGGATGTTTCTCAGCGGCCTACGCGACGCGTCAGCGCCTCATTTGCCCTGCCCAAAATGGCGTCTGCCTCTGGGTCTGACTCAGGGTCCCCTTTGGAGGGCGGAGTTAATGTTAACAGATTTTTGAAGGGCGTGGCCTTATCATAAAACGCTCGTTCAGAACGGAAGTCAGAAAAGGCACAACTAAAAAGGGGATATTTTATTATCTAAGAATTATTTTGTGCATTAAATTGAATGAACATGGTCTGGATAGCCCACAGACATACCATAAAAATTTATAAAACCAATATTTGGTCCCCTTTAAGAAATAAGGAGGAAGTCATCAGGGCTTGCAAAGTGTCTAGGGTCCAGATCATTGAACGTTTTTTTAACCTCACTAACAAGAAACCATGAAAATGAGAAGGTGAGAAGGTTTAACTTTAAGAAGAGGTTTGATTTGTAGAAGTTTGGCTTGCAGGAGAAGTAGAACGTTTTCCATTAGTAACTGTGGAAATCAAGGAGCTAGAGTCAACAAAATGTGTGTTGAAACTAGGGATGCACCGATCCACATTTCTCACTTCCGATCCGATACCGATACTTAAGAACTGGGTGTCTACCGATACCGATACTTTCCGATCCGATACTGTTCAGGTATGTGAATCTGTATAATGACATTTTTGTGCTGAGACTATAAAGTTATGTGTATTTTTGGAATGTTTTCTATACTATAAAGACAATACAGTACTGTTAAAGTTTGTGAGTTTCCTGTTGTAAGGCTCAAGAGTGTCTTCATTTGTTTTAACTCACACAATGTTAAGACGGTAGTCACAGAATATGATGGAACACAAGTGCTCTTTGTTGAAGCTGGATCGGAAATATCGGTAGGTTGGATCCGATATCCGATACTTAAATTATGCTGGTATCGGATACCGATACCGATACTGGATCGGATCTGCCCCATCCCTAGTTGAAACAATTTAGGATCTCATACTCATTTGATACGGGAACAGAGTTAACAAATACTTGTGATGACAGTTCAGACGAGTGAGAGCTGCCAAAAAGAGATTTGATTTTGATTGTTTTCCAGAATCTCCTAGATTCATTATACAGTATCTTTGGTGCTCTGAGATAAATATTAATTACATTTTGCAGCTTTAATGGAAGCTGTATAATGATTCCGTTGCTGAACAAATTACAACCAATCTGTATCTGAACCAGAAAGTCTTACTGTTGCCCAAATCTGATCTCTCCTGTGCAGGAGATCAGCTAACTCTAGGGATGTACAATATTGGATTTTTGGCTGAATGCCGATATGTTAAAACTTATTTGGCCGATAAACGATACAGATATTATATACTTTACTTTGTCAGAACATAGCCCTCTCATTGAGGCTTATTTGCTACAAAAATAGTGTAACAGCTGTAAAGGCTGGTGACATATATTCAGTAACAGCCATATGCATAGCACTTTAACTTATGAAAAGTGTTTAATATTATTTATTATCATTAGTCTCCTGTCTCACTTGTGGACGCTTGTTCCAGGTTCCTAGCTGTAGTGTGGGATCCTCTGCACTCCTGTGCATGAAGGACAGACTTTTTAAGTTCAAAGTTTTTGTCTATTCATTGTGCTGTAAGACTAATCATGCTAACGGGGCTAACACGACATTCAAATGTCTGTGGTAAAACTCAAGTGCTATTGGCTATTAGCTTCTCAATGATATCAGAAATAACGGTTTATAACTCAGGTAAGGCTACATCAGAAAAATATCTGCGTCTGGGAACGATGTAGCAAGGCTCAACATATTCCAAAAATCTTCGGAATCTGACATCCTCAATGACAAAGAAAATCTTCCACACCTGCAACATTTTGAATTTCCTCTCCGCCATGAGAGGTAGGCGCACGTGACATCATCACGTTGTGCTGGTGCTGCAGGCATCCTTGCCACTGGGTTGTCATACAAAAACAGCACCTTTTATATCGGCGAGTTATTTTGATGGAATGGCTGATGATATTGAACTTTAATGCTAATGTCGGCCGATACCAATACCATGACGATAATATCGTGCATCCCTAGCTAACTCTGGAATAAACTATGTGCTGTCTGGTCCTTTTATTCTGAACTGGCGAAATGGAGCATGTTTATTTACAAAGTGCAAACCGATCGAAAGGTTGGAGGTTCGAATCCCGATTTCCCACACCATGTGTCGTTGTGTCCCTGGGCAAGACACTTAACCCCGAGTTGCTCCCGGTAGGACTGGCTGTTGCCTTGCATGGCAGACCACTGCTACCGGTGTATGAATGTGTGTATGAATGGGTGGATGGCTGGTGCTGTAAAGAGCTTTGGGGCCCCCTCAAAGGGGGTTGGAAGGCGCTATATAAGTAAGCTCCATTTACCATTTACCTACAAAGTGAATGAAAGAATTGTGAAAAAAGTTCCAAGTAAGGTTCACCTCTTTAATTAGTAAAATACGATTCCAGTCAAAATGGAATCAGAATCAGGTTTGTCATTGAACTGAAGCACAACAAAATTACATTTTCAGTACAGCCCATTCAAGAGAACAACATAAACAACAACTGACAGAGAGAGACAGAGGTGCTAAAGATGAACAGGTCCCAAAGGAAGGTCTGTTCACCAAAATGTTTTATGTTCCATGTTAGAATTATTCTAGGTTTGGAGCGAGGCATTTTAGCATCTCTAACAACACCAACAACACAGTGATCACTCATCACCTGTAAAAACACCCAAACCAGTGAATGTCAGACATGTTTGAGTTACTGATTCTCTGCCTGCAGGCCTCATCCTCGTCAACGAGCCGTACTACAACGAGGCCGGCTTTGACAGTGACCGCGGCCTTCAGGAGGGCTACGAGAACAGCCGCTGCTACAACGAGATGGCTCTCATCAAGATGGTGCAGTCCATGACGCAGCTCCTCCAGCGTCCCGTGGAGGTCTTCAGGCAGGAGATCCAGGAGCATTTTGCCTCCAGCGGCTGGCGGCTCGTGCACCATCTGGAGGCGTGGCTGGAGCTGAACGAGGCTGCCGAGCGGGGCCATGCAGCACACCCGTACTACAGGAGCCACCATGTGAAAGACGAGCAGCTGCCCGTGGGCTCGGGGCTGATGGCAGTGGCCCACAGCAGCCCCAGTAAGCCTGGTGAGGAGGCAGGGACAGGAGTTTGCAGTATTCTGGAGGAGGAGCTGGAAGATTCAGGACTGAGTCCTTCAACCACAGCTCCCCCTCAGCAGGAGCTGAGCCAGAACTCAGACTGGGACAGCACCCAAGAGAGCGAGAGCAAAGCTGGCTCCATGGTTGTTGGCTCGGCAGGACGCAGTGTGATGTCAGAGTCAGGTGCAGGTGCAGGTGCAGGGGGGGTGGGCTCTTCAGGGAGCCAGCCTGTGGTACGACCAAAGAAAAGGAGAAAGAGTTACCGGAGTTTCCTCCCTGAGGGCGGCGGGTACCCAGACATCGGCTTCCCTCTCTTCCCACTCTCTAAGGGGTTTGTGAAAAGTGTTCAAGGTGTTCTGCTGCAGTACCGAGCCGCGCTCACTGCTGCCGGCATCCCCGAGCACACCGAGGACAAGTAAGTGCCTCCGACACACTCCTGCACTGCTCCCTGCTCTCCTTTCCTGCTTCTCCTCTACCTGTTTCACTCACTTCAAACCCCGAAGGAGGATCCATAGCTACTATTCAGGGTGGGGGGCTTCAGCCTGCACCCTGCCCAGAACCTCACTGTGTCCCTGCACTGCCCCCATCTATCCCTCACCTCCCTTTTTCAGCCTTTCTGCTCCTGCTGCCCTCAGCTCCACAACACTCTGACTTCAAGCTGGAGAACAGCTGGTCTAGACGTTCATGTGTTCTTTGTCTCCTTCAGTGACTCCTCAGATAAGTGGGATGAATCAAAGTGGGGTGGTCCTACATGCACACACGTTGGAAACCACCATGTTTGTACAGCAGCAGCAGATGAAAGCTCCTGCAGGAGCGGCGCAGAGTTTCACGAGAACCTTGACTCACGTGGCGTCTGAAGGACCAGTGCCATGATCTCCTCTGCCCCCTCATCCAACTGACCAAATGTTATGGGTGGGGCTTAACGACGCTGCCGATTCAACTCTGTGAACAAACTTTAGGGTCCAGCTCCTTCAGACTGCTGAGTCATCTGCACCTTCTCTGTAGCACTGCTGAGTCATCGCTGGAGCATCCTGCACCCCAACAACGAAAGGTGGCGAGTCAGGACCGAGCAGGAGGACGCTCAGGATGCTTACCCTGTCTGCCAAAACCCCTCTGCACACACACACACACACACACACATACAGAGCAGGACAGGCTGAATGTGGAGAAAACTGCCGACCACAGCTGCTTCAGCACTTCCTCCATGACACTTTCAGCTGTTTTCACCCCGAGTGACAAAGTTTACATCCTCATGACCCCTGCGTGACCCCTGGATGGCCTCTGTGGACAGACTGGTTGGTGTTCATATGACACAGATTAAAGATCAACTGGAGAAGAGAAGCTTTGAGCATCCATTCCATCGTCTCGTGTCGACATGTTGCCTTACTTGAATTCTGTCTGGTCTCGGTCCTTCACTCGTCGTGCTGCAGTTTGTGTATCCTCCTCCTCTTAGCATCTCATCAGTTCACCGTCGGAACAGAAACTTCTCGTCTTTATTATTTCCAGCTTCTGTTGTTTCAGACTTTCCCTGAGCCGAGTGCTTTTGTCTGAAAGCAACTTCATAAACCAACACAGCTCACAGCAACACTATGGATGAAAACCAGAAGAGGTCAGAGTTGAATTAATCGCCACTTACAGGAAGAGTTGAAAAAAAATAAAACGAGTGTTTGTTGTTTTGCATCGTCTTCCATCCCCCTCCTCACCCCCACCGCTGTACCAGACCTGTCCATGCTGTCACGTTGTCTCCTCAGATTGACTTTAAAGGGATGGGTCAGCGTGTCGTTCTATGGAATAACTCTGAACAGTTAATATCTCACCTGCTGTGGATAGCTCTTTCAATGGTTTCAGTTTGGATACATGAAGTGTAAAATAAAGCAAAGTTGAATTCTTGAGGTTTTTTCTGAACTGAGATTGTTGAAAGAGTTATCTACAGCACGTAAGACGTTCTCATTCATAACCTTTCTAAGGAAACATGTTTCCCTTTAATGCTCACCGAGGAGGGTGCAGGTGTAGCCTTGTTTGCGAGCAGCAGAATCTGAAGCTCGCAGTGAACGTCCAGCCCGTGTTCATTTCTGGATCATTCCTGTTGTTCCAGCCAAAGCATGCAACACGTCGCTTTACGCCTCCTCCGGGCTGCACTCAGACTTGACTGTACGATGTCTACATTTCCACAGTGGCCTGTTGTTGATATATTTAAAAATAAAGTTATACTTTGTAGCCTGCCTCCCTCTGTACAGACACCATGACTATAGAGCCTACAGAGTATATGGACGCCTGCGGAGTGTGAAGTGTTGCACTTTTCTTTTTTATGCTTCTGTTGCTTTCACACAGCTGTGTAGTGATGGAATAAAAGTTTGCAAGCAGAACCAGAACCAGCCCGTGTCCTTCATTAAAAATCATCTGCCGTGGCGGGACACCTGATTTCAACCGTGTGTGAATCCGCCGCTGGAAGTAGTTCCCAGCAGATAGTTCTGTTGGAGGAGCGTTCAGATGGTTCGTGACGTTTTGTTTTAAGGAAATAAACCCAGTCAGACCAGTGGTCATCCTGTATGTTGTGGGAGGTTCAGAGAAACGGAGACATTTATTTTCTCAACATAACGTCCAGTGGCTTTTAAATCTTAAAATACATTAAAGAGACTGGTTCATCCCAAAGATCCAGTCCCCCGGCACAAACAGAGTAATATTGTGTATGTTGTTCAGTGTCAGGAGGGCTGTGATCAGTCTTATATCGGGGAAACTAAACAGCCACTGGCCAAAAGGATGGCCCAGCACAGAAGATACACATCATCAGGTCAGGACTCTGTGGTCTACCCCAGGGGTGTTCAGACTTTTTCAGCATGCGTGCTACTTTTGAAATGATCAAGTCAAAGTGATCTACCTACTATAAGGCCCCGTTTACATGAAAACAACCTGTGGAAACATTTGTGTTTTTTCAATGTTTATTGGGGGTAATAAACAAAACATAAACTGGTTTACATGAAAAATGCTGTAGTTTCCATGTCAGTCGGGTTGCCAGATAAGAAATTATGAACTATAGTACAGTACTGTGGCTTTAAAATTATAGTATTTTGACTGAAACTGTTGTGTTTGCTGAGTAAAGATGTTCTAAGATTCAATTCAATTCAGTTTATTTATATAGCGTCAGTTCACAAAAGAAGTAATCTCAGGGCACTGAACAGAAACATTTATACAAAATAATAATTTAACAGAAACATTCATAGATAAAATAATAATTTAACACTTTATTTGAGGAGCAGACTGCTTTGAATTTAACTCTATTGCAGAACTCTCATCTTGAGCAAGATGAAGTTTGTGTTGTGTTTCTTGAACATGTGCTCAGAAAAGGAGGTGGTAAATAAGGCATTTTTTATCTGGCAACCCTGGGCTCAGCTGTATTCATTGTGCATGCAGCGACTGCATGATCACAGTTACATCCAAACTGGTGAATAACGTCTCTTTGGACCCTGGATTTTATTAGTTTTGCTCCTGCATGCTGAAAAAGGGTGAGTAGCAGAAAAACACTCAGCTCTCTGACATTATTTAAATCTGTTGTTAGTGCAGAAAAACTTTGGACTGCAGCCGTTTGTATGTGCAACTTCACACACGGCGAATTTCACACCTTCGGGGGTGGGGGAGCGGGGATGGGGTTTCCCCGAAAATCTCTCAGACCTGGTTTGAGAGAATGAGGGTTGTGAATGGCTGCCCTGTATGTCAATCAAGTGACAGGATGTTTGATAGGCTGACAAGTATTTTTTTATGTCACACTGTGATCTACCAGTAGATCACGATCTACCTAATGAGCACCCCTGGTCATCTCCAGGTCAGAGGTCACTCTTTCAGGGATGAAGATGTTCACATCCTTGATAGAGAGGAACAATGGTTTGAGAGAGGAGTAAAGGAGGACATATTCCCAACGATCCATTGATAGGAAGATGGTCCTTTTACATGTGAGCAGCTGGTTCTGGATGTCAGCAGCAAACTGGTTGATCCACCATGAGAAGGGGCTATTTATAAGACTGAGTTTGTTGCAGCTCCTCAGACGGAAGAAGTACTTTGGATAAATTATTAAACATTTTTTAATAAGAATCCATCCAGAGGACCTGACTCAACTGTTTGGTTTTTCTACCTGGATTATTGATCATGTTTCAGGATATTAAGGACGTTTAAATTAAACTTCTTGGACAAACTTTTAGAATGAGGCTCAAACTTTTTGTTTCCAGAACTAGACTGAACCTTAAAGACATCAAAATGCAAACAAAACTTTAAAAATATATATATATATATATATATATTTAGAATAACACATTGTCACGAGAGTCAAATTATCTGTAACACTGACTATTTAAAAAACATCTGTTTTGCAAGGTCATGTAGCTTTGACGGCCATCTTGAATCAATTTACCTTCAAAACTTCAGTTATAAAGTTAAAACAAATTGAGTGAATCTGCCCAGAGTTCATTTTAACAAACTCATCACGGCCTCATTCAAAATGTATTTTATTCTTTACATAATATGTGATCAGGTCCACTTTGAACCTCTCACCTGAACTGCTTTTTGTTGCACATCTTTTCTTTTTAGGCCTAAAATCATAACATGTTAACAGATGTGCATCTTTACTGTGTCGGGCTTTAAAAGAACCAAGAGCGACAGAAAATCAGAAGAAACCACGTGAAGTGGACCACAGACGGGTCATTTATTATTTATTAGTTTCAAACTCGAGCAGAACATTTGATTCAATCATAAAAAACACATTTGTCTAAATAAAAATAAGATTTCTCTGGGTACAATCATTGAATCGTCGGTGTTGTAGAAAAACACGAAACGGATGAAGGTTGTCGACTCACTGACGCAGCTTCAAATCCTGTTTGTTCCTTTTTGACTCAGACAGAAACTACATTTGATTCAAGATGAATCAACATTTAATCAGCTGAACTGAGTGGGTGCAGTGTTGTGACACAACCAGCAGGTGGCAGCAGATTCAAGGCACATGATGGACATGCAAACATCTGGTCTGCATAAATAAACAAATCAAACTGCTGCTCTTCATGTTGTTCATCAGATTTAAAGCAGGTGTCCTGCAGGAAACCTGGGTTTTGATCAGACCCACAATCCTTCAGGAGAGACCGGCAGCGAGTCACATCAAACTTTATTTGAATGAAAAATGACATTTGGTCTCTGAAACAGTCAGGTAGTGTTTGTTGCATCGTTTGCATAAAAATAAATATCTGCACGTTGTGGCTTGAGGCACCTCCACACTAAATCCACTTTCCTGGATTTAATCTTCAGACAACTCCCACGCACACACACACACACACACACATACACACACACACACACACACACACACACACACACACACACACACACCCTCCTTCACTCAGACTTCATGTGAGGAGGAAGGAGGACCAGAACACAACTACATCACCTCATGCAGCATTTAACACATTTCACCTCCCTCTCCTCCTTTACTCCCTACACTTAAAACCTGTTGTGACCACACACACGCACACACATTTAAAGCTCCTCTGCTCATTTTTCACAAACACTTCAGCCTCTTTGTTCCACCTAATCACAGACATGACATGAACCATCGTCTTCTAAAGCTCTACGTTAAGGACACCTCGGTGATGAGTGTGTGTGTGTGTATGTGTGTGTGTGTGTGTGAACACAACACTGGCAGCAGGACATGCTGGAGGCTCTGATGGATGAAGGGAGGCGCAGCACCTCCCTCTGAGCACTCAGTCTTGTTGGAGCAGCGTCTCAGTGATTCCTCAGATTCTACGGGTCAGAGAAGTGGATCCTGGGATCCACCGGATCGATCGCTGCGTTTCAATGATAACAGTGATTCCTGTGGACACTGCAGGACACATGGACGACACGCATCAGTAAATATGAAAGCATGTTCTGAAGCATGTTTTGTTGCTGTGGCACGAGGAGGGCCGGTCGTCTCATCGCTCCTCTGAAACATCTGGATCTTTGTGTTTCACACAGTGTGCTCTGCAGAGCAGCTGGAAAGCCAAAGAGCCGGTCCTCAGTCCAGGTCTCATGGCAGCTTTGACTCGAGGTCGAACCCGTTCGCTCCGACAGCGTGTTCAGCATCATGTTGACCTCTGAACCACAGGGTCGTCTGTCCAGGTCACCACTGGATCTTCTTTGGCCACGGCTGGTCTTTGAGCAGGTTTGACTGGTTTCTTCACACGTCACGATTAGTTTGATTAAAATGAGAGACGCAGGCAGATGTTGGTTTAACCCTTTACGTGCACGTGTGGACACGACGTCATCGTGAACACCTGGTGCTGCAGGCACCTCCAACACCTCAGCACCTTCACACGAAACGGTTTTCTTAGAGCGATGAAAGAGTTCATCATCCAGTGGTTTACAGATGTCAGAGTTCACACAGAGAACGAGTTCATTAAAAACAGCAGCGATCATCCACTGATCATCCTCGACCGGCCTCTCTGCACCTCCGCCTGCACCGGCCCGTACTCCACCACCTCCCCGTCCACGGTGATGATCCCTTCAGGCGACGTCGGCTCCAGCCTGAGCGCTCGCACCTTACTGTGCACCAGATGTGGGCAGTTTGTATCCAGATGTGCGCCCTTCTCCATGGCTAGGAACAGCCTGAGCAGCGCGGTGCGAGATATTCCAGCCTTGACGTACATGAGGTGAATGGTGCCGTCATCCAAGCGGGCGTCCGGCGCTGCCAGGAGGTCTTCTGCCAGATGTGACTGATGCATGGCCAGCACCAGGATGAAGTCCTCCTCTGGGACCAGCACCCAGTCACCTGGGACCGGCTGGTCCAGAGGTGGCAGCTGCAGCTCAGAGGAGGCCCCGGTGGCGGGCAGGTAAGCCAGCTTCCCCCTGTAGACCCTGAGGGACGCCAGCCTCACCAGGGTGCCCACGGTGAAGCGGGCTGCTCCGAGGTGCCGGTACTTCTCGCTCTCGACGTCAACGTCCGCCACAAAGCCCCAGGCCAGAGACAGGAAGGAGAAGAGACGAGGGCCGGAGGACAGCTGGACGGAGACCAGGTCCATGCGGGACACCAGTCCTTTACAGAGCAGGAGACCACAGCTCACCAGGAGCTCCTCACTGGACACGGGGGGGTCCCTGGAGGAGGACAGGGAACAGTTAGAGGTGGACTCAGCTCTTTAAACTGGAGAAAACTCCTGAAAACTAAAATCTGTTGAGGGTCACATCCAGAACAATCATCATCAGGAGATGAACGAACAGTGACGTTTATAACTCATCAAAATGTGTTTTCTATAACTTTCAAAAGCGGTCCAACTCATGTTAACATCCCAAACTGTAACACGACGTTGACCTTTTGAACTGTGTTCAGTGACCTGACATGACCTTCTGCTGTGGCTGTAGAAACAAACTGAACTGAAACAACACATTTTATAAACGTCTTTTCTTGTAAGTTTGAAATCCAGTCCAAAAGGAACACAAAGAGACACCAGGTGTCCTGTTGCAGTGCAACGATAACACAAGAAGAGGAACATCGATGTCTGTAGTTCTCCAGATGAGTCCAGGAAGTTTGTTCTGGACTGGAATGGAACAGGACATGAAGTAAACCTTCTGCTGCAAAATACTCAAGTGGGTAGGAGTTACTCTGTGTAGAAGAATAGTAGAAGTTTTATTTATTTATTTTTAGCTTATCCACCACCAGGCGCAGTGGCAGAGCCAGGGGGTGGCCAGTGGTGGCCTTGGCCACCATAGATTCATCTTCGACCACCCCAATCACTGGAGGAAACTATAACTTTAGACAATATAAAAACTAGAGATCACAGTTTCTTTAAACAATAGTGGTGACCGGTTTACATTTATATTTGGCAGTGACCATTTTGGATTTTGACTTGGAAGGCCAACTTTTAATGGGGAACTTCTTCATGCCTCGATGCTGCCACACACCAAAGTGGAAGTTGGCATCTCGTTATTTTTTTAAAGTTATGCTCACAACATGCACGCATGGACGGAGGGTTTCCAGTTCCTTCTTTTTGATCCACAACAAGGGACAAAAAAATAAATAAAGTTAGTGCTAACAAATAAAACTAATACCCTGATGCATGCTCAATAATCCAGGTAGAAAAATCTAAAAAAGCTAACTCTGGTCCTTTGGACATTCAAAAAACAAAACAAAGCAAAGCAAACAAATTGTAGAAACCTTTTGTCCGAGTGAGGAAGTATTTCGGACGAAAGACGAAACGTTTCTACAATTTTTTTGCTTTGTTTTGTTTTTGAATGTCCAGAGGACCAGACTTCGCTTTTTAAATAAAACTAATGTTTTAAAGTTGACCACACAGCCTTTAAAGGAATAGTTTGGCTATTTTGAACTTTAAATGGCCTCAGTTTAGAGAAATAATGTATTTTTGACTGTCGAGCTGAAAGCAAAAGTTGTTGAAATTATTTTAAGACCATAAAACAAACCCAGTTGTGCTCCTGAATGTAATCAAATTTGTATGGCTGCGCTTTTACCAGGTAAACTACAAAACCTTTTTTTTCTTTAGACCAATCCCTGTATTCTTTATCCCTCCCTCAAAATGTTGATAACAGAGAAACTCTGAACTTCCTTCAGTCCTTCAAAAATAAAAGTCTCAAATGTATGCCGATGCTGACCTCACCAAACTCTCAAAACTTCTGAAACCTAAAAAATAACTCAGATTATTATTATTGTTCTCTGTTATAACCCATACTCCAACCTAAACCACTGGGAGTTTGAGGAAAAGTTAATAACAGTTTGTGTACAGATTAAATAAAGCTTCTGTGTTTGTGCTCCAAGAACTTATTCATTATTACTTTGTAAAAACCTAGTAATAAAGTATAAAGTCACTATAAAACATTACAGCGTATTGACAGTCACAGCGTTTTGTTCAAATCACTTCTAGAGCTCGACCGATGAGTCAGTAGGGTCGATGTGGGTGTTTTGGGGACGCATCGATATCAGTGATAATTGTCCCATTATGCGTCGATATAAACACTTCTAATTTTCACCCCTAAAATGCTGGAACCAGCTGTAATTGTACAATGTAACCAGCAGAGGGCGCATGAAGACAACTTTCAAGTCATGGTTGTTCACTTAAGTTTCACTTTCAGCACAGCCGAAGCAGCGAGCAATACTGTACTGTGTAGTGTTACTGAACAGAGCACAGTAAGTTTATTTTAATTGATTTGTAAAATAAAAAAAAGAACAATAATAAATTATCTTCGATCCTCCAGCCCACATTAGCGTTCAGTTGCACCGCCTTCACAACATTAGCCCCGTTTTCAGTAGTTACAGCAACAGGCCTGTCGGAATGAGCGTCCAGTTAGTGAGGACGTCCAGTGTTAGTAACATTATCTTTGTCCTCCTCAATAAAATGAACTGTTTGTCTGAAATCTTTACTCCTCTACAAATAAAAATAAACTCCGCTGTGGTCAATACTAGTTAGACCTTCACCGTACGTGAGTGACTGTTTAAACAATGAACAGGAAGAGTGTTTCTTTGTTTAATTTATATTTTTGTAACACACTTGATAACTTTATGGTGAATAGTGGAGGATAGAAAATGTGAACGCACGTTAGGAAAAATGTTTTTATGACCAGTGCTCCACTTGTAAACCTACTGTGGGACTACGTGTAGCGTGGGTCTGATTAGCTTAGCTTCATGGTTGCTAACAGATGCGCTAAATAAGCAAGTCCCGCTCCACTTCCTGTTTTTTTAGATTCTTGGGGGTGGACAAAGCTCAACATTTTTTAATATTGGTTATCGGCATCCACCTTTCCCTCCCAATATTGGTATTGACGATAGACAAAATGTCCATATCGGTCAGGCTCTAATCACTTCACGAAGGAAGACGGTTCTGTCTGTCAGAAGGGTGATGATGGTGGTAGCTAACACCATCTTCAGTGGTCAGTGCACGTGTCTGTAGCCATGAAACATTAAAACCTGCAGTCAGTCATTTCTGTAACTTCTTATCTAAGAAGCTTTTATTGAACATGGGAATGAACACATTTTCACAAATTGTACTTTTACTGCATGTTCTGGTACAAAAATGGACCTGTTGGAAACAGGGTGCACTCAAACTACAGTATAAGCTTTTTCACAACAACTCCTTCACTCAGTTTCTGTTCTGTGGCAGGAAGATTAAAAAAAAGAAAAGTCCCCTGAGGGGGAGATGTAAACTTTGGTCTTTATGGGTTTTAAACAACAAGGTTGAGTCATGAAGAGTCTAAGGAATCTGTCCGCAGCGTGCAGCTGTCACCGGACAAAGTGACACGAGGTGAAATTGAAAATGGAGCCAGAGAAAACACTGAAATGTTGAGCAGTGAGGCTAACCAAGACTGAAGTGGTCTCCAAGGGCGTCCCATCCTGGTCCTGGAGCACCACCATGATTATCAGCCCTCTGCACAGCACGAAGAGCTAACTGAACCAATGAACCAGGTGTGTTAGAGCAAACTAAACCAGACCAGGTGATGTAACACAGCGGTAACGTGTCCCCGTTCAAACTAATGAACGGCTGCAGGGAAAGTCAAAGCTGGCATGAAATTAAATCTACAAAGTAAACTTTAAAAACATTTTTCAGTTTCAACTCGTGTCAGCTCTGTTTTTAAAGAATATCTGTGAAGTTCTGTGTATGGACAACTTAAATATCCAAATGGGTCTGCTTTGTTTTGTTTTTAAGAAATGGATGTCTGTCGCTCTGCCGGTACCTTTCACACAAACTTCTGATGTTTTTTTCTCTGAACCATCCGGGGAGTCCGACCCACTTCAGAACAACATAACCCTTACACACGTCCTGCACCTAAAGCTATCTCCTGTTTGCTCGTGAAAACACTTCAACCTGCTCAGTCTGGTACATACCACCACATACATCTGAGCTGCCGCATGAGCCCAACATTGATCTGGAACGACCCTGAACAGAACCTTTCCTGAGCCGGCCTGGGACAGACAGCAGCCACAGACATTTTCTGGACGCCCCGAGAGTGAGAGGAGAGTAAACAATGCAACGTCTGGCCCGTTCCTCTCTTTGTTGCTGCCACTCCGGCTGGAGAGCTTTGTTTGACGAGGGATCGATGAAAGAACGTGACTCTTTGGGTAAGAAAGCACCAGCAGGAAGGTGGCCTGCTGCTCTGGGCTTCATTCAGATTTCATGTTGCGTGATGAATAAAGAAGAGGCAGGAGCTTATAGAAACGCTGGCAGACAACCAGGAGAAAGAAACTGGCAGGATATAAATATAAAATATGGTGGAAGGTCTTAAAGGTCCATTGACATGATGTTTGAACTATGCATACAATTTCTCAACATACAGTATATACGTTGTATCATTCAACTATGTTTGTTTGTACAAGCAAAATGATAACTCAATTTAATTTTGATTTAAAAGTGATTTTAAACTTTGCGCCGTGTTTATTCACGGGAAATCCGATTACACGGGAATGCAACATTTGTGATGTAGGAGGGAGAACGTCTTTAGAACGCCCCTTTTACATATTCATGGCAGACAATAAATAAAACGACGAATTTAGCAATCTAAGTGAAGATTTGAACGATTTGTCTTCAGTTTGGAAAGCAGAAAGTTAGTTCAGGGGGTTGAACAAGAAACACCAGGTTCTGCCTTGAGGCCGAGTTATTCTCGCGCTTTGGTCCGCTGGCTGGAGCACGCGGACTGAGCCGTGCGGCTTCATGCGTTTACAGTGTTGCTGCTGTGTTTATGGTTGACGCACAGCGGCGCATGGCAAAGTGCTGTTCTTTTAAGGACCAGCAGGTGGCAGTACCCTCTAAAACCTGTGCATATGTTGCAAGAAAGGTGTAGAAGAAGAAATCTACCGTAGAAGAAGAACTGTTTGACGTCACACAACAAAAAAAATGGCTTTCCGCTCGCGTGCTGAACTGTTGTCTTTATTAGAGGAGCAAATCATAATAGAACAACAGTTATTGTGTCTTGCGGTTTTAATGCATGGAGTCAGCGGAGGAGGAAGCGATCACTTGACTTTTGGCAAAAAAACAAAAGAAAAGTCCAGATCAGGGATGAAGAAGGGGAATTTAATACATTTGTGTCACATACAAAACATTCCTCCATGCGTCGCGACGCCATCTCCACGACCACAGCGGCGCAGACAGCTGCAGGCTCTGGCGTGAAGAGCGTGAAGGCTGTCGGGTGAGGTCCCCACCCGACCTGTCAATCAATTCAGTAGCGCCCACAGCGCGCGCACTAGCCTTGCGGAGTTTCAAAAAATCTGAGGTGCACGACACGCGCCAAAACGACGCGCGGGGCATACGCGCAGGGGCGGAGACAGTGATATTGAGTCACTTTTGGCGTGCGCACCCTGGCGCACTGTGCGACGCGTCGAATATAAATCTAGCTTTACCGTTCGGGTGGAGCGAGGAGGGCTCCGAGGGGGGACAGCTTTGTTTGTTTTGTCCATTCTTGACGAAGTATTTCATCGTTTGGGAAAGTGAAAAGGCTCACTTGTTCACTGATGATATTAGAACACCCAAATGCGACACAACGTAACGGCATTTTTCAAGTTATACAAAAAAAAAGACGATCTGGCAGAGAATGAATATGCGTTATCATGGCAGACGAACTGAGCTTCTCCTAGCTACGTCACAGATGTTGCATCCGCGTGTAATCGGATTTCCCGTGTATAAACACGGCGCAAAGTTTAAAATCCCTTTTAAATCAAAATTAAATTGATTTATCATTTTGCTTGTACAAACAAACATAGTTGAATGATACAACATATATATGTTGAGAAATTTTATGCATAGTTCAAACATCATGTCAGTGGACCGTTAAGTTTTTTGATTAACGCTTAAAAATCTAAATCATTGAAGCACCCTTATGTTGGAAAATAAGGAGCAAAGCCATAACATGCTGTGGCTGTTTGGTCTCGTTCTTCCTCCTCCACTGATGAACAATGTGGGCCAGAGCTGCCCATGTTCAGCCGAGTCGGACTGAACAAACTCAAAGCTGAGGGAGGGGCTGGGCGTACAATGTGTAATACTGATTTATAGTCGTAACTAAAAGTAAGGTTTGAATCACCAACACTTGTCTTCTTCTTCTTGTTGGAGTGACGACCAGTTTTAATAAACCATTGTGGGAGAACAACAGAAGTTTGTATCCTGGCTTTAGAAAACGGAACGGCTCCACTGAGCAGGCAGTCCATGCAAACAAACATCCAAACGTGCAGCTCCATCAGGGAGATGCTACTTTTAGAGTAAAGATGATAAAGAACTGAAAAACCAAAGGTCCTGTGGATGATTGATTTCTGTTCAAACATTTAATCCAAAGGACTTCATCAGACCGAGGAGCCACAACAAACTCATGGCTGCCTCAGACGAGTGGACGGGGAGAGAGGGGACTACAGAAACCATCTTATCACCAGCAAACTGGTTGGCCCACTATATGAAGGTGCTGCTTATAAGACTGAGTTTGTTGTGGCTCCCTGGTCTGATGAAGTCCTTTGGATGAAACGTTTCAACACAAACAACCCGTCCAGAGGAGCTGACTGAACGTTGTTGGATTTGTTACCTGGATCATTGAGCATGACCTCTGATGTGAAGAACAAGAGGCCTGTGTGCAACAAATGAGAAAAACTCTCACACATCCTCTGATGTTAAACGTCTCACAGAAAGCTGCGCTTCATGACAGAACAGATGTTTTATATCTTCATGACAGAACAGATGTTTTATATCTTCATGACAGAACAGATGTTTTATATCTTCATGACAGAACAGATGTTTTATATCTTCATGACAGAACAGATGTTTTATATCTTCATGACAGAACAGATGTTTTATATCTTCATGACAGAACAGATGTTTTATATCTTCATGATGGAACAGATGTTTTATATCTTCATGACGGAACAGACGTTTTACATCTTCATGACAGAACAGATGTTTTACATCTTCATGACGGAACAGATGTTTTACATCTTCATGACGGAACAGACGTTTTACATCTTCATGACGGAACAGACGTTTTACATCTTCATGACGGAACAGATGTTTTACATCTTCATGACGGAACAGATGTTTTACATCTTCATGACGGAACAGATGTTTTACATCTTCATGACGGAACAGATGTTTTACATCTTCATGACAGAACAGATGTTTTATATCTTCATGACAGAACAGATGTTTTATATCTTCATGACAGAACAGATGTTTTACATCTTCATGACAGAACAGATGTTTTACATCTTCATGACAGAACAGATGTTTTACATCTTCATGACAGAACAGATGTTTTACATCTTCATGACAGAACAGATGTTTTACATCTTCATGACAGAACAGATGTTTTATATCTTCATGACAGAACAGATGTTTTACATCTTCATGACAGAACAGACGTTTTACATCTTCATGACAGAACAGACGTTTTACATCTTCATGACAGAACAGATGTTTTACATCTTCATGACAGAACAGATGTTTTACATCTTCATGACAGAACAGATGTTTTATATCTTCATGACAGAACAGATGTTTTATATCTTCATGACAGAACAGATGTTTTATATCTTCATGACAGAACAGATGTTTTATATCTTCATGACAGAACAGATGTTTTATATCTTCATGACAGAACAGATGTTTTATATCTTCATGACAGAACAGATGTTTTACATCTTCATGACAGAACAGATGTTTTACATCTTCATGACAGAACAGATGTTTTACATCCTCATGACGGAACAGATGTTTTACATCTTCATGACGGAACAGATGTTTTACATCTTCATGACGGAACAGATGTTTTACATCTTCATGACGGAACAGATGTTTTATATCTTCATGACGGAACAGATGTTTCATATCTTCATGACGGAACAGATGTTTCATATCTTCATGATGGAACAGATGTTTTATATCTTCATGACAGAACAGATGTTTTATATCTTCATGACAGAACAGATGTTTTATATCTTCATGACAGAACAGATGTTTTATATCTTCATGGCAGAACAGATGTTTTATATCTTCATGACAGAACAGATGTTTTATATCTTCATGACAGAACAGATGTTTTATATCTTCATGACAGAACAGATGTTTTACATCTTCATGACGGAACAGATGTTTTACATCTTCATGACGGAACAGATGTTTTACATCTTCATGACGGAACAGATGTTTTACATCTTCATGACGGAACAGATGTTTTACATCTTCATGACGGAACAGATGTTTTACATCTTCATGACGGAACAGATGTTTTACATCTTCATGACGGAACAGATGTTTTACATCTTCATGACGGAACAGATGTTTTACATCTTCATGACGGAACAGATGTTTTACATCTTCATGACGGAACAGATGTTTTACATCTTCATGACGGAACAGATGTTTTACATCTTCATGACGGAACAGATGTTTTACATCTTCATGACGGAACAGATGTTTTACATCTTCATGACGGAACAGATGTTTTATATCTTCATGACAGAACAGATGTTTTATATCTTCATGACAGAACAGATGTTTTATATCTTCATGACAGAACAGATGTTTTATATCTTCATGACAGAACAGATGTTTTATATCTTCATGACAGAACAGATGTTTTATATCTTCATGACAGAACAGATGTTTTATATCTTCATGACAGAACAGATGTTTTATATCTTCATGACAGAACAGATGTTTTACATCTTCATGACAGAACAGATGTTTTACATCTTCATGACAGAACAGATGTTTTACATCTTCATGACAGAACAGATGTTTTACATCTTCATGACAGAACAGATGTTTTACATCTTCATGACGGAACAGATGTTTTACATCTTCATGACGGAACAGATGTTTTACATCTTCATGACGGAACAGATGTTTTATATCTTCATGACGGAACAGATGTTTTATATCTTCATGACGGAACAGATG